>WNWK01005328.1:0-115000 GCA_009830355.1 Cherax destructor
ATTTCCTTTAGATTTTTTTTAGATAAAATTTTTAATTTTTGTAAGATTTTTTTTAATAATCCTTAGATTTCTTTTTTTTTGCTAGATTTTCAATTTTTCCCCTTTGATTTCCTAATAATTTCTAGATTTCCTTTTAACCTTTTTTAGATTTCAAGTTACTAGATTTATAAACCTTTTCTAGATTTTTTATTAATTTTTTTTTAGATTTTTTACTAATTTTTTAATTTTTTTAGATTTTTGCTTTTTTTTAGATAAATTTTTATTTTTCTTTGATAACTTTTTGATTTTTTGTTTAATTTCTTTTAATTTTTAAGTTTAATAATTTTTTTTTTAGATTTCTATATTTTTTTAGATTTCTATAATTTTTTAGATTTTCCCCTTTAAAAACCTTTTTTGATTTTTGATAAATTTTTTTTGATTTCTAGATAATTTTTAGATTTTTAGATAATTTTTATTTTTTTAGATAATTTTGTTTAATTTCTTTTTAAAATTTTTTGATTTCCCTTAAAATTTTGTTTGATTTCTTTACAATTTTTTTAGATTTCTTTTATAATTTTTAATTTCATAAATTTTTTAGAAATTTTTAGAACCTTTTTCTAGATTTCAGAAACCTGTAGATTTTCCCCAGATAATCTCTGCTAGATTTCAGATAACTTTTTAGATTCCTTTTTATAAATCCGCTAGATTTCCCGGGAAAAAATTTTGAAAATTTTTTAGAACCCTTGCAGATTTTTAAAATAAACCCCGTAGATTTTTAGAAACCCCTTTGATTTCTGAGAATTTTTGGGAGATTTCTTTTAAAAACCCCCAATTTTTAAAACCCCCCTTTGTCTTTTTTTAAAAATTTTTTAAAACCCTTTAATAATTTTTGTTTTTAATTTTTTTTAAAATTTCTAGATAATTTTTTTTATTTAGATAATTTTGATTTTTGATAATTTTTGGGTTTCTTTTGATAATTTTTTTATTTCTTTAGATAATTTTTTATTTTTTGATAATTTTTTGATTTTTTTTGATAATTTTTTTTTTTTTAGATAAATTTTTGCGATTTTTTCTTTAGATAATTTTTTTTATTTTTTTGAAAATTTTTTTCATTTTTTTAGATAATTTTTTGATTTCTTTTGATAATTTTTGATTTTTTTAGATAATTTTTGATTTCTTTTGATAATTTTTTGATTTTTTTTATAATTTTGTTAGATTTTCTTTAAATTTTTTTGATTTTTTTTAATAATTTTTTTAGATTTTTTCTTTGGTTTTTAAAATTTTTGTTTGATTTCTTGTTATTTTTTACCCGTAGATTTTATAATTTTTTTGATTTCTCAAAATTTTTTTGTTTTTTTTAAATTTTTTCCAAACCCCTTGAGATTTTTTTAATTTTTAAAAATTTTTTAATTCTTTTAGAATCCTTGTTGATTTCCTTTTAGAAAATTCCTTTTAGATTTCTAGATAATTTTTTGTTTGATTTAGATAAATTTTTTTCTAGATTTTCCCTTTTGATATTTTGTTTGATTCTCTAAAATTTTTTTAATTTCTTAGATAACTTCTAGATTTCTAGATAACCTTTGTGATTTCTAGATAATTTGTGATTTTTAGATAATTTTTGTTAGATTTCTAGATAATTTTTGATTTCTAGATAATTCTGTTGATTTTCCTTTAGATAATTTTGGGTTTCTTAGATAATTTTCTTTTAGATTTTTTCTAGATAATTTTTAGATTTCTAGATAATTCTGCTAGATTTCTTTAGATAACTCTTTGTTTTTTAGATAATTCTTAGATTTCTAGATAATTTTTAGATTTCTTAGATAATCTCTTCTAGATTTCTTAGATAATTCTTGCTAGATTTCTAGATAATCTTTTAGATTCTCTAGATAATCTTGTAGATTTCTAGATAATTCTTGCTAGATTTCTAGATAATTTTGCTAGATTTCTAGATAATTCTTCTAGATTTCTTTAGATAATCTTGCTAGATTTCTAGATAACTTTTGCTAGATTTCTAGATAATCTCTTGCTAGATTTCTAGATAACTCTTTCTAGATTTTCTAGATAATTTTGCTAGATTTCTAGATATAACCTTTGCTAGATTTCTCTGATAATTTTAGATTTCTAGAAATTCTAGATTTTAGATAACTCTTGTAGATTTCTTAGATAACCTTTGTAGATTTCTAGATAACTTTGCTAGATTTCTAGATAACTTTTTGCAGATTTCTAGATAATTCTTTAGATTTCTAGATAATTTTTTTAGATTTCTAGATAATCTTTTGCAGATTTCTAGATAATCTTGTTGATTTCTAGATAATCTCTGTAGATTTCTAGATAATTTTTGATTTCTAGATATTTTGATTTCTAGATAACTTTTTAGATTTCTAGATAATTTTAGATTTCTAGATAACTTGTAGATTTCTAGATAACTTTCTGATTTCTAGATAACTTTGCTAGATTTCTAGATAATTTTTGCTAGATTTTCTTTAGATTTTAGATTTAGATAATTTTGCTAGATTTCTAGATAATTTTGATTTAAATTATTTCTTTTAGATAACCTTGTCTAGATTTCTTTTAGATAATCTTCGTTAGATTTCTAGATAACCTTGAGATTTCTAGATAACTTTGTAATTTCTTTAGATAATTTTTTAGATTTCTAGATAACTTGCTAGATTTCTAGATAATTTGCTAGATTTCTAGATAATCCTTTAGATTTCTAGATAATTTGTTTGATTTCTAGATAATTTTTGAGATTTCTTAGATAACTCTTGCTAGATTTCTTAGATAATTCTTGCTAGATTTCTTGATAACTTTGCTAGATTTCCTAGATAACTTTGTAGATTTCTAGATAACTTTTGCTAGATTATTCTTAGATAATTTTGATTCCTTAGATTCTCTAGATAATTCTGTTAGATTTCTAGATAAATTTGCTTAGATTTCTTAGATAATTTCGTTAGATTTTTAATAAATCTTTGCTAGATTTCTAGATAAATTTTGCTAGATTTCTAAAACCTGTAGATTTCTATAACTCTTTGTAGATTTCTAGATAACTCTGTTAGATTTCTAGATAATTTTGCTAGATTTCTTAGATAATTCTGTTTTTTGTTAGATTTCTAGATAACTTTGTAGATTTCTAGATAACTTTTAGATTTCTTAGATAACTTTGCTAGATTTCCTATAGATAATTTCTAATTCGATTTTTAGATAATTCTTAGATTCTATATTTCTAGATTTAATTTTCTGCTTTAGATTTCTAGATACCCTTGCTAGATTTCCTTAATAAGATTTCTATAACCTTGTGATTTCTATAAACTCTCTAGATTTCCTTAGAAATTGTAGATTCTTAGAAATCTTTTAGATTTCTAGATAATTTTGTAGATTTCTAGATATATTTCTATATATTTCTTAGATAATTTTGTAGATTTCTTAGATAATCTTTGTTGATTTCTAATATTTGTTAGATTTCTAGATAATCTTTGCTAGATTTCCTAGATACTTTAGATTTCTTAGATAATTTAGATTTTTTAGATAATTTTTGTTAGATTTCTTTATAATTTTTAGATTTCTAATAACTTGCTAGATTTCTAATAATTTTGTAGATTTCTCATAATCTTTGATTTCTATAATCTCTAGATTTCTAATAACCTTGTAGATTTCTTAATTCTTTAGATTTTATCTTAATTTCTAGATAATCTTTTAGATTTCTAGATAATTTTGTTGATTTTTTTAGATAACTTTCTGATTTTAGATAATTTCTAGATTTCTTAGATAATTCGTTAGATTTCTTTAGATAATTTTGATTTCTAGATAATTTTGCTTAGATTTCTAGATAATTTGTAATTTTAGATAACTTTTCAGATTTCTAGATTTTGTAGATTCTTTAGATTTCTTTAAATTGGATTTTGATAATTTAGATTTTTAGATAATTTCTAGATTTCTAGATAATTTTAGATTTCAGATAACTCGCTAGATTTCTTAATCTTCTGAATTTTTGAATTTGATTTCTTAATAATTCTCTGATTTAAATTTGCTAGATTTTAGATAACTCTTGCTGATTTCTAATAACTTCTAGATTTCTTAAACTTTTGTAGATTTTTGATACTTGTGATTTTAGATAACTGTGATTTCTAGTAATTTCTGATTTTGTAATTCTTTCTAGATTCTAGATAACTTTCTAGATTTTAGATAATCTTGCTAGATTTCTAAATTTCTGATTTCTATAACCTTGTACTAGATACCTTTGATTAATCCTTGTTGCTAGATTTCTTTGATAATTTTGTAGATTTCTAGATAACTTCGTAGATTTTCTTTATAACTTGCTAGATTTCTTAGATAATTCTTGTAGATTTCTTTGATAAATTTTGCTAGATTTCTCTAGATACTTTTGCTAGATTTCTAGATAACTTTTGTAGATTTTAGATAATTCTTTAGATTTCTAGATAATTTTAGATTTTTTAGATAATTTTTGCTAGTTTCTTCCTAGAAATTTCTAGACTAGATTCTTGACTTTTAGAACCCTTGCTAGATTTCTTTAGATAATTCTTTGATTTCTTAGATAATCTTCTTAGATTTCTAGATAACTTTGCTAGATTTCTAGATAACTTTGCTAGATTTCTTAGATAATTTGTAGATTTTTAGATAATTTTGTAGATTTCTAGATAATTTTGTTAGATTTCTTAGATAATTTTTTTAGATTTCTAGATAATCTTTGTTAGATTTCTAGATAATTTCTAGATTTCTAGATAATTCTCTTAGCTAATTTTAGATAATCTTCTCTAGATTTTTAGATAACTCTTGCTAGATTTCTAGATACACTTCTAGATTTCTAGATAATTTTGCTAGATTTAGATAACTTTGCTAGATTTCTAGATAACTTGCTAGATTTCTTAGATAATTCTTGTAGATTTCTAGATAATCTTGCTAGATTTCCTACATAAATTCTTGATAGATTTCTACATACCTTGATAGATTTCTATATACCTTGATAGATTTCTACATACCCTTGATAGATTTCCTATTACAATCTTTTGATAGATTTACTTTATCTACATACTTGATAGATTCTCTATATCACTCCTTGATAGATTCCTCTATTACACCTGATAGATTTCCTATTATTAAACCTGATAGATTTTCTACATAACCTGATAGATTTCATATTACAATCCCTTCGGATAGATTCTCTCTACAACCTTGATAGATTTCTACATAACCTTCGATAGATTTCTATATACCTGATAGACTTTCACAATTTCGATAGATTTCTCTACATACCTGATAGACTTCTCTACACAACCCGATAGATTCTTCTACATACCTTTTGATAGATTTTCTATTAAATTTGATAGATTTCTCTACATACCCTTTGATAGATTTTCTACATACCCCGATAGGATTTTCTACACACCCCGATAGATTTCTTTCATTATAATTTCCGATAGATTTCCTTTTACATACCCGATAGATTTCACACACACCTCGATAGATTTCTCTACAATAATCTCACTAGACTCCTCGCAGACAGATCAAAGGTCAATTTTCTCACGAGACAGGTTAGGGTTCAGAAGACCATCTCACTACAGACCACACCACAAACCATCGCTAAATAAGACTGCAGACCCACAATACAACAGACCCCCCAGAACACAGGCCTACTAGAATATAGACTCGCCAGACATACTCACTAGACTCCAGACTCACCAGACCAAAGGCCTAGCAGAAAAGAAGCCTATACTCTGGATTACACACTGTGAGGGGTGGTGATGACACTGTGAGGGGTGGTGATGACACTGTGAGGGGTGGTGATGACACTGTGAGGGGTGGTGATGACACTGTGAGGGGTGGTGATGACACTGTGAGGGGTGGTGATGACACTGTGAGGGGTGGTGATGACACTGTGAGGGGTGGTGATGACACTGTGAGGGGTGGTGATGACACTGTGAGGGGTGGTGATGACACTGTGAGGGGTGGTGATGACACTGTGAGGGGTGGTGATGCCACTGTGAGGGGGGGTGATGCCACTGTGAGGGGTGGTGATGACACTGTGAGGGGGGGTGATGACACTGTGAGGGGTGGTGATGACACTGTGAGGGTGGTGATGACACTGTGAGGGGTGGTGATGACACTGTGAGGGGTGGTGATGACACTGTGAGGGGTGGTGATGACACTGTGAGGGGGTGGTGATTACAATGTGAGGGGGTGGTGATGGCATTGTGAGGGGGTGGTGATGACACTGAGGGGGTGGTGATGATACTGTGAGGGGGTGGTGATGACACTGTGAGGAGGGTGGTGATGACACTGTGAGGGGGTGGCGATGGCACTGTGAGTGGGTAATGACACACTGTGAGGGTGATACTGACGCTGTTAGGGTGACAATGACGCTATGAGTGTAGTGATGACGTTGCGGGTAGTGATGACGTTGTGAGGGTTGTGATGACCTCATGAAGGGTCGTGATGACAAACTTTGCCCTGGCTTTTATGGAGTCGTCAGTAACAAGGAAGACTCCAAGTTAGCTCAGGCTGAGCCAAAAGTTGGCGACGAAAATGGGAAGTTCCTTAATGGGACCATCCCAAAAAGTATTCCTAGTTTTTCTCAGGTTAAATAGTAACAATATATATTATCTTTATATATATAGATTTAGTTCTATATGGTAAGGCTGTTATATTATTCAAGAAAATTCAAGACAATTTTTAACGAAATACCGCTTTCTTTTCATTCTCCTGATTTGTTTATGTCTTTACGAATGTATTTTAGACCTTGAGGTGAGTTACTGACTAGGAAGACGAGGATTCGAATTGTGTGATTGACATTTAAGATTAGAAAAAAAAAATGTGAATGTTATTATTTCATGATGAGGTAGGTAGACAGCAACCGCCAAGGGAGGTACTACCGTCCTGTTGTAGTAGGTAGGTAGACAACCGCCCAGGGAGGTACTACCGTCCTGTGGTAGTAGGTAGGTAGACAACCGCCCAGGGAGGTACTACCGTCCTGTGGTAGTAGGTAGGTAGACAACCGCCCAGGGAGGTACTACCGTCCTGTGGTAGTAGGTAGGTAGACAACCGCCCAGGGAGGTACTACCGTCCTGCCAGGCGAGTTTAAAACGGAAGCCTGTAATTGTTTTACATGATGGTAGGATTGCTGGTGTGTCTTTTTCTGTTTCATAAACATGCATGATTTCAGGTAAGTCTTGCTACTTCTGCTTACACTTAGCTTACACTACACTTGCATGTACAAGCATATATATACAGATCCCTGGCTAGTGCAGTGTAGTTACTGATCAATACCACTCGACTCACGAAATCGTAATGACACGATTGCAACCAAACCATACCATGGGTGGGGTTCAAACATGCGGTCAGAGAGTCTCAAAACTCCAGACCGTCGCGTAAGCCTCAATAAGATTCATCCAACTAGGTATATTTCTACACCACTCGTTCGTGGTTACAATAATACATACATACATACATATATATATATATATATATATATATATATATATATATATATATATATATATATATATATATATATATAAACATGTATGTCAAGCCGAATAGCTAAAACTGGTCAATTAGCAAGGACTCGTTTAAAATTAAGTCCTGTCTAAAATTTTCTCTTATACCTTTAAAGATATATATTTTTCATTTATGGTGATGTAAAAAATATTTTTGTACCAAAAGAACCTAAGAAAGCTTACCTAGCTTTATTATAATAAGCGCAATTTAATATAGCCTAATCCAACTAAATATTTTTTAGGTAAGTTTAAATAATTTAATAAACAATCAAAATGAAATATACTTCTCCGTTGGGTTCAGAATGATTTTTGAAAAATTTTTGCATACACAAATTTTTGCTTATCTTATTCGGCAAGAAGAGTGTTGCTGTTCAAGCAAAAGTCGCACGTTTTACCTATTCGGTACGGCATATATATATATATATATATATATAGCGCCCGTCTCCTAGCTGTGAGTGCACATCACTCTGGGGACTTCCTCCAAACAGTTCCCATTTCGGCAATGGGAACACGCCTCGACCCTAAGACCCTCCGCATTGCAGTGGCTCTGCACCTTGCTGCCCCAATTCACACGGAATATACGTGTATTTGCGGCGATGTGCAAGCCGACAAATATGGTCTACATGGTCTAAACTGTTCCAAAACCAAGGGCTGGCATGCAAGACACAATGAAGTCAACGACATCATAAAGAGAATCCTTGCTTCAGCTGGATGCCCAGCAGAGAGCCCCGACCACTAGCAGCCAACAATATCCACAACCCAGCAAACCTCCCCGACGGGATCACCATCTATCCTTGGAAGAATGGCAAGCTCTTAGCATGGGACTATACCTGTGTGTCGACACTAGCTAACACCTACATCCATCACAGTGTAGGGTGACAGGGAGGAGCTGCTGACCACAGGGAGGAGTACAAGATCGGCAAGTACAGGGACATAAGCCAACAGTATCAATTTGTCCCAGTGGAATCGGAGACCTTGGGATCATGGGGAAAAAATGCAACACGTTTCCTTAAAGAACTGGGTTCCAGACTCATCGACACCACCAGGGACCCAAGAGCAGCCACTTTCATGTTTCAGCGCCTCAGCGTGGCCATCCAGAGGGATAATGCATGCTGCATACTGGGCTCGCATCCGGCTTCGGAGGAGCTGGAGGAGATTCATAATCTTTGATATATTGTACCATTGTATTCATGTTCACGTTTGTGTTTTCTGCCAATGTATTCTGTCTTCTCTGAGGATGAGGGTCCCCAGTAAAGTTCTAGAGGTAGTACCTTATATATATATATATATATATATAATGCAAAAATCGTGAACAAGCGATTCAAGGTGCAATATATACAAAACCAAAGGGAGTTGAATTATAGCTCTAGGCCTTTTGTGTTGCAATCAACTCATCATCAGGAACGTGCAATGTTACAGAAATTAGTATGAAGTTCAAGTGGAAGTCAGGGATCGGCTCTACCCTGAGCCATTCCCCTGAAGGGCCCTAGGCGTATAAATAAGAGATGCCTTTCGATCACTCCACGATACGAGAGAGGTATTCCGCAACTCTCATAACCCCATCCCTCTCTACCTCAACACACGCAAGACGTCTGAAAGCTGTGTCTTTAAAATATTCGTGAGACAGAGAAGCTGCATCACATCTTACTCACGAGACCTAGTTCATTTGTAAGTAAATGCCACTCTGGAGACAACAGTGAAGAACAGAAGCACTTTACAAAACATTCTTTAATTGAAACAGCTTTCCAGTCTGTGATTATCTTTGTATAATTTAATACAAAAGTTAAAACATTCTCCCAAGAAAAGTTTTATGCCAATTCTGTCTTCACATCATAAGACCTAATACAGTAGTTTAACCTCAACTCCCCTTCTTTCTCTCCCAGAGAAATCTATAAGTTGAAACTGGAAACCTTTAAAAGACCCATGAGCCATCGTTCAAAGTTATCAATAATCCTACCTGTAGCCGAATACCTTTAAGGTCCCAGGTCATGTATATCTACACCATTATGAATGCCATTAAGTTGGAGGCTATCGCCAACTGGTCACTTGTTTATGAAGCTCCTCCTGGCGAGTGTGCTGACACCTATTGGTGATATAAACTTGGGTCAGACAATTTCAAGCTGCGTCTGTCTCATTCATACTACACGTCTCACTCGGTTAACATCTCCAGCCTCTCTCTCGTCCTCCTGCCTGACCTGGCACATGGATGGGCATTCCCTACCATTAAACACCAAATAAACATACTACTCGTTCTGATATGTTTGCCGCCTACTTCTCTTCACTTCGAACTGCTACATATACTTATTGTACATTGGCGGTGCCTGGCCTCATCGCAACCATTATAATTAAGAGGCACACGAGCTGTATATCAGTACCCCTCACGAAGCTCTGAAGGTGGGACATGCTAGCGAAACCTGCAAAAATTTGATTTGTTTAACTTGTTGCATAGTCCTAAAAACGTATCCCTCATATCCTACTGCCCAGCCTATGCTTCTCAACCTTCGCAAGTGGATTAGGAATTGCACCTCGAAGGTTTCAAGATGCTTCGCGTCAGGAACGTCTTTCTACGAGACCCGATACCAATAATTACATCCTCCCAGGGTATCTAAGAGGTATTCATGAACACAATCAATTGTTAAAACTCCCTGGTGGAGGAAACATCTACACAAGTGGATGACATAACGTGCATTGTGTGCCATATTTACACGTGTTACCGTGAGGTGGAGATGTTGAATATGTAAAGATCATTTAACTTGTGATGTCCACGCGCTTCTAGTACCACAGTTATTGAATTAATGATGTTGAATGTGTTTCCTTCATGTTGGAGTCACACTACATTGGTGGGAGATGACTGGTGTGGCATATATATATATATATATATATATATATATATATATATATATATATATATATATATATATATATATATATATATATATATATATATATATATATATATATATATATATATATATATATATATATATAAATTTTTATTTTTCCGAAATTTTAAAACTTATAAAATTTGTCTCTAGCTTGTCTTTAGTGATTGAGAGGGATAAGAATAACTCCATTTTTTTATTATTAAAATTTACTAATTGATACCTACAAAGTGCAATAATAATGGGAACTGTTCTTTATGCACTATTCACCAGTGTTGGGAGTTTGAAGCTGGTCAAAAGAAGCATTCTCTAGTTATCCCACGGAAACCAGAATCCAAATTTCTTTAATGAAATTGGTACATTTGGGTTTAGCCCACTAACAATACAAACATTGCACCTTGAGAACAATAAACCAGCTCGGAGAATTTGAAACCGAGTTGAGGAGGTATTCTCCATTTATTACACGAAAACCAAAAATGTTCTCTAACTTTTATTACAAAACTGACTAAACATGAACATGCTAAAACCATGTTAGTCTTTTTTCACAGTCTGTTGTGAATCCTCGATTACGTTTGACAACACGAGTGTTAAGGCTACAGGGATTTAGCTCAACACTGCATATCTGTCCACTAGCATGAATATCAGTATTTCATATGTGGTTATCCATCTATATATTTGGTGTCTCATTTCCAGAAACCAGTAAAACTTCTTACTGGCCCTTTTGGTCTTTTATAAGGTCGCAGAGTTGTTGATGTGTCCACTTTACTTAAAAGTTTCTTCACTTCCACCAAAGACGTGACAGTGTTTTCCAATTTCCTTTAGCTACTGCATGCGTGTGTGCGTGCGTGCGCGTGTGTGTGTGTCTGTCTGTCTCCTCTGTCTCTCTCTCCTTAGAGAGAGGGACTACAGGCATTCGAGTACCTGTAAAAGAAGTCCACATCTAGGCTGAGAAGTAAATACTTCGACTTGCATTAAAGACTATCGTGCATTTTCTAGGTGTATGAGCCAAGGATAGAAAAACAGAAGGATCTCTCCCCACCTTTCATTTTCTCCGGCCGCATGAAAACAAGCGGATAAATAAATCATACCATACTGAAAAAATGGCAAAGGAATTTACAGGAGATGAAATTGGACGAAAGACGTGGGATACAACTACATCCTCTAAATCAGTATTGTGTGTACCACTGATTCTACTTGTGGTTACCATCATATCTGGTATGACTATCACAACACCCTACTTTTACCCCCACTACCACCACCACCACCACTACCACCACCACCACCACTACTACCAATATTGACTCTGTGGCTGATTGTCAACTGATCATCCTGGTACGGCCGCTGAACAAACATCAGGAATCCGTTCATTTCAGTTTTTCTCGTCAACTGAATGTAGTATATGTCGGTCCACTTAAGTTTTACTGTAAGTATAGTAATTGTTGAGTGAGGCAGTGAGTGTACTAGGCATTACCTCGCTCCTGTCCTCCCTCTCCATTCTTATTGTCAAGTTGTTGTTTATAAACGCCAAGCAAATTAGGCTGACGCACTAATTTTGACTGATAGATTTTTATTGGTTGTATAGGTCGTGAAGGCTCTGAAAACTCCTCGCACTGGGCACAATGTATCTATTGTAGTTCAATAATAAAAATGCAAAGTACTTTTCCAGCTTGTTTTTGAATGACTATTGTCTTTGAGCTTTCAACATTAGCGGGTAGTTTAGTTCATTCCGCTATGTTTTTGTTAGGCAAAACACAATTGCTATCGTTCGTGTTGCATCTTCTGTCTCTGTTGCGCTCCACTGCTTCGAGTTTTGACACTTATTTAATACTTCAAATAGCTCTTGTTTAAGTGTATCATAGTGAATATCCTAAAAGTCTGAATAAGAATTACTCAGCCTCATGTTTCTCAGTAAAAAAATTACTGAATACTTTGAGTAGTTCTTCGTAAGGTTTGTTTCTCATACCACCAGTCAGAGAGAGAGAGAGAGAGAGAGAGAGAGAGAGAGAGAGAGAGAATCACCCACTAAGAAGGTTAAGGAGGGACAGGAAGAGGAGGGGGAATGGGAGGACACAGATGCTACAAGTGCACTGGAGAGCTTTTGTCGTGGAAATTGTGTTGACAGAGCCGAGGAGGGCGATAGCGTAGCATCGAGCTATGATATTTTCCCAGGGGTCGTATTGTAGTTGTATCCACACTGGCAATGGCATCCTGGCAGCTGTGCCCTCTCGCCCGCACCTCTCCTCAGCTCGCCCAGAGATTATCGTCAGATTAAAGCCTTAAAATGCCCTATTACGACCCTGACGACCTCCCGTGCTGGCATCGTTCCCACGGAGCCATCACAAAATAAAACGAGTCAAAAAAAAAAGAGGCTGAAGCCGTCTCAGCAAACACAGATTATTTCAAAACCATTTCTGTCGCGAAAATGCCACTATAATCCCAATAATGGTAAGAGATATTACCCAGGCGTGTTTTTAATCGATATTCTCGGGACGTGGGATAACAACACCGATAATGACAACAATTATGACAATACTTAGGTGTAAGACTGCAAGGTATCCTTCCTTATATCTTGTATTGTTATTTTTCTCTTTTACAACTATTGCCACTTCGTTTAATGTCGCTGTTATTACACCAACTTTGCTAGTGTTTCTAATACTGTAGCTAAAGTTTACTACTCGTATATTAATAGTGCTACTATTACCTGCCCTTCTCTCTACCTAATAACCACTATCACACACACTGGTCTAACTCTTCATGGAATACAAAAAAAAAAATATCTTTATTGTTACTACACCTGCTGGTTCTACTACTACAAGTTCTACACCTACTAAGATACTTCCGACTACCACTACAATAACAAGTACTTATTTTACTACTAAGTCTCAAGTTAGTAACAAATCTTATGCCAACAACCAGACATTCTTAAGTCAAACATTTTGTAAGGAAACAAAACGAAGGTAGTTTGAGTAAAAAAAAATATATATATATAATTTATAACCAATTCAAAGCTGAAGACTCATTGCATTATTAATATTATTTATTATTATTATTACTGCAATCTAAACTAAGCGCTAAAACCACAAGGGTCATACAGCTCTGAGACTCCTCACATGCTTAGCTAATAGAGGAAATACGAATATCAGCAGGTGTCGAGACAGTATCTTCACAGGAACATCTGAAATACTGGAAATATCAAGTTGCGAAGAAATCACTGACGCTTCTTGAATGACTGTTGATCACAGAGAAGACACTGACACTTCTTAATTAAATGAATGTTGATTACAGAGAAGACACTGACACTTCTTAATTAAATGACTGTTGATCACAGAGAAGACACTGACACTTCTTAATTAAATGACTGGAGATCACAGACAAGACACTGATCCTTCTTCAGTGACTGGACATCACAGAGAAGACAGACAATTCCTAAGAGATTGAAGAAAAATAGTTGCTGAGAGAAAAAATATAAGAGGTCAAAGGTTTTCAGAAAAACTGCCGGGTCACAGCATGGAGGAGACCCGGGCCAATACCTGTCCTGGTAAACCTATCTGAACCAGATCCACAAAAATGGAGGGGCGTCGACAATATGGCCAGCGAAACACTTTAGTCACAATTTGGCTTAAGTGCATTTGCTTTATTAAGTGCTTGATAAAGCCAATTTGTGGTGAAACATTGTACAATAAAGAGTTCTCTGCAATCAGTGTATTACCAGAGTGGTAGCTCGCTCCTCAGAATAACTAAAAAGATGAAATATCGTAATAGTCAGTTCAAGAAATTGGATCAACGGCACAACATCGGTGAGCATTCTTATACACAACAATAATAAGTCAGCCTGTAGGAACAGAATGTTAGGAAAAGAGGGGACGAGGTCACCTCCCCTTCTCAAGAAAATAAAAAACATAGAGATATAAACAGGATAGAGATATCAATTAAATGCACACAGCTTTACCACATAAAAAGAAAAAAAACGAATGAAAAACAAGTAAACTAAGCACCAACAACAAATTTTTTTTAATCGGAAGTATATATGTGACTATACCAAGATAGTCACGCGTATATACTTTTAAAAGCAGCGGACTGATGTATGATCCCTGAAAAGAGGAGAGTTCGTCGAGGACAGGCGACGGCAGTACAGCTCCCAGCTTACAAGATGATGCCGCCGCTGTCCAGAACAAGTGGTCGAAAGTAATGGATTAGTTCTATTATAATGGTGCCACACTTGATGAAATGTGTAGTCAGCTGTTTGGGTGTGAGGGTTTAAGTAAAAGAACGAGAGTAGCCGAAGAGTGTAGTCTCATGTGAAGGCTGACCACTCGGTAGCCTTAATTACACTCGGTCTACGTCAAAATCACCACTATGACAAGACCCGCGTATCCGGGGGGATCAGACAGATCTATGAGGCGGAGAAGAGAAGCATAGTGACAAGTGAAGGACCAGACTCACTCTCTTGGCAACACTGGCAAAGAAAATATAAGCAGAAAGAAGAGAAATCAGGCTGAAATAAGCCGGAACATAATTGAAACGTGCGTATCTCAGATCAACAGATGGCGCTGGCAGGCAATATAGACAAAACGAAGTCTTGGAATTGTAGCAGGCAGACTACGTCACTGCCAAGGAAACCGGAAGAAAATAATGTGCCTAAGCATTTTTGAGGTTGAAGGGTAAGTAATATGTCAGGTATTACAAAATTATTGCAAGTTCTGTAGTATGTTACCTTATTTTTTTTTTTAATTATAGTCATGGTTGTAAGAAAGTGATGAATGAGAGAAGATAAGATTAAAGGGAGTATTGAGAAAGTGAAGGAATTTGGATATTAGGGAGTGGTTGCGTGTGCAAATGGGTCTATGAATGAGACGGAAAAAAATAAATAGTGCCGAGACGTCTGTGGAAATATGTATGGGAAAAATATGAATTTCAAATGTTGTAACGAATAGGATGCTTAATCCAGTGGAGTTGTCATAGCGAGAGTGATGTGTAGTGTGAATGTTAAGCAGAAAACAGGAGTTTAGAAGATAGTGTGGTGGTGTAAAAGGGTTAATTCAGCAAATTGAGTAATGATTGTTAATTTGCTTTGATAAGAAAGGATAAAACAGAAAAGGGCTGTGTAAATCTGGCGTGTATAGAAGATAGTGAGGGTTGCCGGGAGTGGTGGATAAAAGAACCGAGGAGTCTTTGCGTATAAGGAGCTTAAATCCAGGACGCGTGAGTGAGCCTCGAAAATCAGAGCGAAAAGAATCAAGTGGTTTTTGTGAGCATGATAACATTTATGAAAGGATTCAAGAAAACAAGTTAGCCGGACTTGAGTTCAGGGAATGTTACAGTTCGGAGGGATGTATGGTATTGTGATGTTGGCGCACGTCCATCAACGACATATGTGATAAAAATAAATGTTAGATGGGTAATTCCTAGTGTCTTTTATGCACAGGTTCCAGCTGTGAAGAAACTAGATGAGGAATATGAAATGAAATCATTTACACCCTCAGTGTTTTACTAATAATGCAGTGCTGTATTCAATTTAGTTAAACTAATTAAATCAAATAAAAGACAGGAAGGGACAAAAGCTCGTAAGACTTCAAGGAGAAAATTTTTAAATTTCTCTCTGATGCCGGATTTAAAATAAAAAAAAGTGAAGCGTCAGCTCGTGCGTAGACTACAAGCGTCAGCTCGTGCGTAGACTACAAGCGTCAGCTCGTGCGTAGACTACAAGCGTCAGCTCGTGCGTAGACTACAAGCGTCAGCTCGTGCGTAGACTACAAGCGTCAGCTCGTGCGTAGACTACAAGCGTCAGCTCGTGCGTAGACTACAAGCGTCAGCTCGTGCGTAGACTACAAGCGTCAGCTCGTGCGTAGACTACAAGCGTCAGCTCGTGCGTAGACTACAAGCGTCAGCTCGTGCGTAGACTGCAAGCGTCAGCTCGTGCGTAGACTACAAGCGTCAGCTCGTGCGTAGACTACAAGCGTCAGCTCGTGCGTAGACTACAAGCGTCAGCTCGTGCGTAGACTACAAGCGTCAGCTCGTGCGTAGACTACAAGCGTCAGCTCGTGCGTAGACTACAAGCGTCAGCTCGTGCGTAGACTACAAGCGTCAGCTCGTGCGTAGACTACAAGCGTCAGCTCGTGCGCAGACTACAAGCGTCAGCTCGTGCGTAGACTACAAGCATCAGCTCGTGCGTAGACTACAAGCGTCAGCTCGTGCGTAGACTACCCACCGAGGTACGGAAATGAAGACTTTAGCTTTGTTGCTGCACAGCTAAAAAAAAAACTTAGTTGCCCAAATTGCTTTCTACACAAGCTGAGAAAACAGCAAACAATAGTTTTTATAGATATAAAAATACTTGCCAAAAAAAAAAAAAAAAAAAAGAAAAACTTAGCCTATTGGTTATTCCATTTAATCAAGAAATAAAGGTTAATTTTCAATATTTACCATCTCATGCTCATGTTATTTTCAAGCATTGCTTCCAAATATTATTAAGGTACGAATTTAGATCATCATACAAACGATTTTCTTTAAATGGCTTTATAAAGAATTATTTTTACATTAAGCTGCACTGATCGGGCAACAAACATTTTAATACGCAGAAGTGAGTTGAGTAGTAAGTACGACGTGCAGTACAATCTCTTGTGAGCAGGAGAAATAGAATACTATTGATACTTCCTCGGTTGGTAGCGTACTCAGCTCATGCACTGAGGGTCCGTGGCTGGATTCCCGGATCGGGTGGAAACACCTGCTCTGGGACTGTTCACCTAGCAGTAAGTACCTAGGTGTTAGGCGACTGATGTGGGTTGCATCCTGGGGACAAAATTAACCTAAGTTGCCCGAAATGCTTTTCATAACAAGGGGCTTTCAATATAGTATATCACTGATGTCAACTAAATTTGTGTAAGTTGTACCATATACTCATAGAAATATAGATTATTATTATGGGAAACCCTAAACCCATAAGGTTTATGCAGCGCCTGTGTAATAGGAAGTAAATCAAGATTAATCTAAGGGAAAGGAGAGTAGATCTAATTCCTTGAATGACTCAATGTGCCAATTGAATTCAACTAGTACAGTATTTCCCCTCTCCCGGCTAACGTAGTAACGGTGATGGGTATTTATCCTAAAACTCTTATTTCGTCTCATATTATGTTTGACGTTGCGCTTAAATGAGCTTTAAAAGAAGCGAATTATCTTCTGTATTCGTAGGAAGGCTGTTCATGTTGCTGCTCAGACGCTCATTTAACTGTGATCCCGAGAGCACACAGTTGAGTATTGAATGCATAATGGTGAATGTTTCTTTCTTCGATTCACTCAATCTTGGTGAGAAACGTCAGATGTGGTGTTGTTAGTATTACCAGCTGGATAAAATAAGTAAGCATTTACACCAGGAAGAAAGAAAGACCTTCAACATCATTAAAAAAATCAGCAATTACAGTAACAAAGCCAAACTTCAACAATAATAACAAAGGAAGGCCTTCAACAGCAATAGGAATTGCAGACCATCGACACCAGTAAGAAATACAAGCCGAAGAAATCTGTTAATAACTAAATCAGCGGGAGAAAGAGGAGGCTACAGTTTTAAATTTAATAAAAAGGCTGTTCTAAAATTATAATTGAAGCTCTTAAATCTAATAGATTGAGACAAAATAGGAAAAGGCTTAAGTGACTGCAGTATATAATGTAAAATGAAAAGGAAAAAAAAGTGAAACAAAAGCATGAAAAAGCAAATTACAGAGGAAAATGAAAAAAAACACGAAATTGAGTATATGAAAAAGAGAATTATAATAAAAAATAAAGCCCCTTAAGGTGAAGACGTCAAGGAGCATCACTTAGTACCAGTGAGAGGCTACAAAAAGAATAATGATGTTAGGACACTAATTAAGTTGTAAGCTGAATGAGCAGGAATGGAATCAGGGGGAGACATTATGTGACGGAGGCATGAGGAAGGGCAAGAGCGAGGCATGTGAGGAAAAAGAGAGGGTAGGAAAGAGGAAGGGTGAAGAGAAAGGGAGGGCAGGATGGGAGTAAGTCACAGTATATATAAAAGCGTTTTAGAGGTGAATGCTGAGCCCAGCAAGGCGATGCACGAAAACAGAGCACACAGACTAGGATACTCAACACGGAGATAACAAACCTAAAAAGACGGTAGTCAGTTAAATGGTATCAACAGAAGACCAAAAGGGAACAACATTGACAAATAGATGGAAGATAAATGAGACGACTAGTCTGCAAGAAGATTAGAGAGAGGAAGCTGTCTCTGGCATAGTCTGTTCAATGATAGCTTACATGCAAAAAATAATACAACAGCATGTTGTAACACCTTTGCTCATCTATGTAAATGATTCCCAAGAAGCAAACAATCATAAATGACAATTTTCTCAGATAATATATAAATAACGAGGAGAACAGAAATAGAAGTGATATGCTAAAAACTGATATATCACTGTTTAACCAAGTACAGAATTAGTAAAAAAATGTGAAAACTTGAATTCAACTCCAGCAGCTATTAAATAATAGAAATTACGATCATACGTATGTAAAGAGAACAGCAAAATAACAGAATCCCCAAAAATAACTGTTCAGACAAAAATATTTTTGAGAACATTTGTGTCAACACCACCAGCTAGTTTAATTCATGAGATTGATTTTCACACGAGACCCGTCAGTGCCCTCAGTGAATCAGTTTACGTTCTCGCTAAACTCACTTTATAAACTTCTGGGCACATTAGTGATACCTTAAACATATTAGCGATTTGTTATCACGCACCAGAAACATACATGTTAACATGAAACGATTGTATCTTGTTTTGTCAAGTAGCAGATTGACTAGGTCAGCAGTGTTCCCCAAAGAAAAAAATTCACCCACCAGCAAACCCTAGCCTGTTCATGCCGACTTTCCGTTCATTTAGATGAACACTGCATTAATTTTATTTACCTCGCAAATGGCGTCGGAATTTATAACTACTTGGGATGACATTGGAATCGCCACCTGTGTTGAGTTGCCTAACATCTTCATGAATTACCTGAAAACACAACATTGTAATAATTCCTTACCAGACAGCGTTTCATGGATGACACACTGTTCTGGTGCCCACTTGATAATTTTAACTGGTTAACTAATAATTGCCAACAAAGACGACACTGATAGTAGATGTATTGAAAGTACTTTCATAAACATAAGTCTGAAGTATATAAATAACACTTGTAAGATACTCAAATATTTACATTTCACTACACACTATTCAGTCTATCATAAGTGCCGAGAGTTCTTCTCCAAACTGCTGACTGGACTATCCAGACCATAGGAACCCCTATAGACCACATAGGGTTCTGAGGACCTAACAAGCATTAAGCAAACTCATCCTCCCCCCACATTATCTCACCTTCACCCATTCTACTGCAGCAAAGATTTTACAAAAAATCGTAAATATGCATTCGGAAAAAATAAATGCACTTTCCTCAGTTATTAATAATAACATCGTTTAATGTTTTGTTTTTAAAATACATAAAAATAACATCTAACTCAGTTAAAATAAGGTAAATATAGTTACTTTCATAAAAAAACATTTAAAACCATGTTACACTAACTTCTACATTTTAGCTTAATTATTTTAATTATAACTGTTTTAAAATTATCATTAAAGCCTGCAAGAATGTATTTGCTTACCCCCACCAAAAAAAAAATTAACTTTTTTTTTTTTTTTGCCAGGCAAGACCTGTACAAACATTTAAACCTTAAATTCTCTTTACTATATTATTAAATTAGGAATCAAATACATAGTGAAAGTTGTCAGAGTTGCATTTTGCTCATGACACAGTTCGTTTGGGAAATTCTAAAGAGAAGCTGCAACGGTTCGTAGATGATTTTGGGAGGGTATTTAAGAAGGAAACTTAGTGAATGTAGGAAAAAGTAAGTAATAAGAGTAACCAAAACTTTAGGCATTGGAAGGAGGGAGTCTGGAGGGAGTAAACGACTTAATATAGTTAGGAGTGGACTTGGCGACAGATGGGTCCATGAAATGTGAAGTGAACCATAGAAATGACGATAAGAAAAAGGTGGGTGCTTCACTGGGGCATCTGTGGAGACGAAGCTTATCCATGGAGGCAAAACAAAGGAATATACCAGAATACAGAGGTTCCAACACTGTGTGTAAATCGTTGGTTTTGAACGCTGTAGGGAAAAGAATGATGAAGGCAGCGGAGAAAACATGTTTGAGGGCAATGTGTAGTGTAAATATTATGCTGAGAATTCAAATTTTCTTGGATTCTCTGCAGTAACTGGAAAATGAGTCTTCTGGCCAGCTTTCAACTTTTACTGCTGATTTGTTTCCTCAAAAGAAACAATCTCAAATTAGTTTCTGTGAAATAAATGAAGAATGTCCATCTTGATAAAATACGTCAGTGTGTTTGACTTTATCTGGTTATCCATGGTGAAATCGGCTTGATGTTCTTTTATACATCTATTACCTTTATGTACCCTCAAGACCATTGTTAAAAAAATTGAAGGTTATGTACACTAAACTACCAGTGCACTTATTTACTTACTGATTGTACTTTTTCTACGAAAAGATGGTCACTCTTATTTGGAGAAGAGTTTGGATTGATTTTGGCCTGTGTAGACCCCAATTTGTTTTTTTGGAAGGTGGAAAAGTTTAACTATTCTTTTTCATGCTACAATTTATGAGTGCCGCATCTGATTAGCTTCAACACTTCTAAGCAGATAATTTAAAAGTGCATCCTCTGAGCGACTTCAGGCTTAACATGCTAGTATATTTGAGTAAAATGGTCTTTTTTGTTTCTTTGAAAAGTTTTAATTATGAACCGGCTGCGTAATATCCTAATTTGCCATTTTTATTGATGAAATTTGGATATTAGTTTTCTTGTGATGACTTTTGTATGCCTCTTTTGATTCCCTTCAGATTTTTTCAGCAAATATTAAACTGAATTATCAGCTTACGTCGCACTCTGCACTACTAAAACCGCGTGCAGTTAGGCATTGTAGACGAGTTATGAAATATTGGGATACCTTTTACCCTTTATTAAGGAATGGACATGAGTGCACTACAAAATATGCAGTGAAGGATAACGAAGTTGATTCGAGGAATTAGAAACTTTTCCTACGAACATAGGCTGAAGGCACTAAATTTATCCTCTCTGTTAAGGCGTAGAATTAAGAGGGATATGATTGAAGTACTCAAATAGAAAACTGGAATAATCAGGAATAGTGCACAGCCACTTGACAAGGAGGACGATACGTGATGAAGATTGACAGTGCTCACACATCAATGTCCCCAACAACTTCCATCAGAACAAACATTTCGAGAATTTTGCTAAATCTCTTGCCAGAAAACTCCTCATCTGTTTACCACCTCACTGCATTTTTAGCTATCTCTCCCAATAGAAGTATATCTGTATGTGACTTGAAAATGTCCTCTGCTTGGACGTAACCTCGTTAGAAATGGCTCCACATAACCGCACAACAATTCACTAACTCCAAGGTCTCTATTTAGTAGGAAAATATAATTCAATAAATATATGATTTTAATATAAAAGCAAGAAACTAGAATAAAAGGCTTCATTGCAGCAAATTTAGTGTAATATGAAGGGAGATTTGTTTTGGCGATGTCTTCACCGACTATGAAGTGTTCAAGAGACATTTTTGCAATTGCAGCGGCTTCTGCAAATCGGATACTGCCGCTCTGAATTTAACTTCCTATCGAGAATTCACTGCACCGACCCTCATGAAATATACACGACCCAATCTCAATTTTCTCTCACTTTTTTTGAACTGAAGACTTTGCGAATATAGTCGAATATTTTGTGGTGTACGGGCGGCTGTATTCTTTCTCTTCCCAAATCTGTTTTTATTCCCTATCGTGAATGTGTTTTTTAGCTATTTTTACTTGGTTTATTTTTTCTTAGTTTAGCTAATTGCTGATGTGATTTTGATGTGATAATCTGAAATGTGATTATGGTGGTTAAGTTTAGCTCAGTATTGTGCTTGGGATTAAGTGCTAGTTCACACTCTTCTGTCACACTCAGTTGTGTTTGCACTATTACATTACTCACTGTTGTACAACTCACTATTGTTTTTCACACCATTAACTCGCACACTATTGTTTTTCACACAGCTTGCCCACTGTTGTTACACACTGCTGTTTTGCACAGTTAACTTGAATATGTAGTGTTACATACTGTTGTTTTTCATACAGTTAGCATACCCACTGTTGTGCTAGAAACTGTTGTTTTTCACTCATTTACCTTACGCACTGTTGTGTTACTGTTGTTTTTCACACAGCATGCCATCTATTGTGTTACACTTGTTTTTTTACACAGCTTACCCACTGATGTGTATACACTGCTGTTTTTCACACAGCTTACCCACTGTTGTGTTACACACAGCTTACCCACTGTTGTTTTACACACAGCTTACCCACTGTTGTTTTTCGCACACCTTACCCACTGTTGTTTTTCACAGCTTACCCACTGTTGTTTTTCACACAGCTTACCCACTGTTGTTTTTCACACAGCTTACCCACTGTTGTTTTACACACGTTACCCACTGTTGTTTTACACACAGCTTACCCACTGTTGTTTTTCACACAGCTTACCCACTGTTGTTTTTCACACAGCTTACCCACTGTTGTTTTACACACGTTACCCACTGTTGTTTTACACACAGCTTACCCACTGTTGTTTTTCACACAGCTTACCCAATGCTGTGTTACACTGTTTTCAAATAGGTTTCACTGTTATGTTACACACTGTTATTATACATTCTCGTGGGTCTCACACTGTTGTGCTACACAATGATGTATTATGTTATTGTTAGAAACTGCTGACTTTGTTAGACACTGCTGACTTTGTTAGACACTGCTGACACTGTGAGTTTGCACAAATGTGACACTGAGTTATTTCACAGCAATATAGATGAATATAAAAGAGTTTATTTGCACCTTCAGATTGAGAGTTAATGAGCCTGTGATTGCAAGAACCTTTCTATTCGTCGATTCGGTGGTGGAGTCTTATCCTTGACTATGACCGGGTTCCCTCCCACCTTGCTCTTAAAACTATGTTTGGCGTCTGCTTCAGCCTCTCGTCTGCTTCAGCCTCTCGTCTGCTTCAGCCTCACGTCTGCTTCAGCCTCTCGTCTGTTTCAGCCTCTCGTCTGCTTCAGCCTCTCGTCTGCTTCAACCTCTCGTCTGCTTCAGCCTCTCGTCTGCTTCAACCTCTCGTCTGCTTCAACCTCTCGTCTGCTTCAACCTCTCGTCTGCTTCAACCTCTCGTCTGCTTCAGCCTCTCGTCTGCTTCAACCTCTCGTCTGCTTCAGCCTCTCGTCTGCTTCAGCCTCACGTCTGCTTCAGCCTCTCGTCTGTTTCAGCCTCTCGTCTGCTTCAGCCTCTCGTCTGCTTCAACCTCTCGTCTGCTTCAGCCTCTCGTCTGCTTCAACCTCTCGTCTGCTTCAACCTCTCGTCTGCTTCAACCTCTCGTCTGCTTCAACCTCTCGTCTGCTTCAGCCTCTCGTCTGCTTCAACCTCTCGTCTGCTTCAGCCTCTCGTCTGTTTCAACCTCTCGTCTGCTTCAGCCTCTCGTCTGCTTCAACCTCTCGTCTGCTTCAACCTCTCGTCTGCTTCAACCTCTCGTCTGCTTCAACCTCTCGTCTGCTTCAGCCTCTCGTCTGCTTCAGCCTCTCGTCTGCTTCAGCCTCTCGTCTGCTTCAGCCTCTCGTCTGCTTCAGCCTCTCGTGTTTCGGGACAACTCTTGTGCTTAGCCTGTGCACTTGATCTAGTTGCTTGGTTTGCTTTATCAGATATTGTTTCTATGTTTATATGGCATACTCCAAGATGGACCTGACGTGTGTTGTGCATGAAATCATTCTTTCTTCTTTGGTAGCAGGTTGTAGATTACTGATGCTAATATTTTAAATTCCTCAGTCATTATTGTGCCTACTATGTAGACATTTAACACAAATCTGTTTATCTCTATCAGTGGGTCCCCAAATTTTTCAACTCATCGACCCTTCATGAAGTTTCAGACTGTTCTTCGATCCCAAAACATTTATCTGAAAATTATTTAATAAAGAGTTCTTTAACTACTTGTACAGCGAATAATAATAGTAGATAATAATAATGTCTTTTTTTACATACTTTTTTTTACTGACACCCTTGACATTAATGGGAAGGATGCATCTGATGACCGTCAACAAGGGACTAATATTTGGTTGGAGATTAGTGAGTTTCAGTGGCAAGTCACCACGCTCTTCCAGGTTCAGTCTGTTGCTCTGCTTAGAATTGCATTTGCATGGCAAAGCAAAGCACCTCTTCAGATATTTACTGACCCCCTTTTGTCCGCCAGTCATTTATCGACCCCTTCGAGAGTCCCATCGACTCTTAGGGGTCGATAATGACCACACTGTGGGAACATTGATCTATATCAAGTTCGTGAAGCACCATTAGTTTCTTACACTTTCCTGTTATTATTATTTTCTCGGTGTTTGATATTTATCTGGCAATGTTATGTCAAGAAATAAAGACATGGAAGCACACTTACGACATTTTTAATAAAGCAAACGTTTCGACACACGTTAATTTTTCGTCCTAATGAGAACTGAAAACCCCGTTAATGGCAAAACGTCTCCTCCCATAAAAACGTCTCAAGTGTGTACACGTGTCTTTATTTCCACATTGTGCCGCACTGTTATGCTCTTACTCTTACCATATTTATATTCTTTATTGTCTAATTTAATTTTGTTTATGTGAGAGTTACGTTGTCTTGGATGGCCACTACATTTTCTTTCATTCACTTCTCCAATTTCACCTGTTATTTTTATCTACTTTAATGAAATATATTTTGTGATTCATGTCTTGTGATCTGTGATATCGATTACCTGATCCCATCTCAAGAGTTTAGGTGGGGAACGAGCTGAAGAAGGTCTAGTTATTTGGGCTTGAGTAGATGGGTTGTGGTTATAAGTCCTGTGCTAGTTAAGAGACAAGAATGTGAATGTAATGGAAAGGGAGGAATGGTGTGGTTAGTCATGACTTATGGTTATTACATGGGAGGGAGGGAGGGGCCTTCAGATAGGTTTGCTGAGAACAAATCAGGAAATGTATTGGTGGAGGGGACTTCTGAGGGCATTTCCCTTCTCCCGTTCCACGTATATTTCCAATTTCTGCTTGTTGCTGTTTAATTTGCTTGATCACTTTTCCCATTCTCTCTCTCTCTCTCTCTCTCTCTCTCTCTCTCTCTCTCTCTCTCTCTCTCTCTCTCTCTCTCTCTCTCTCTCTCTCTCTCTCTCTCTCTCTCTCTCTCTCTCTCTCCTCTCTCTCTCTCTCTCCTCTCCTCTCTCTCTCCCTCTCTCCTCTCTCTCTCTCCTCTCTCCTCCTCTCTCTCTCTCTCTCTCTCTCTCTCTCTCTCTCTCTCTCTCTCTCTCTCTTTTTACACAGAGTTTTGCAAGATTAAGTTTAGGATTTCTAACTTTTTTCCAACCATCAGGTGTTACCTACACCATCTCATTTAAAAGTCTTTGTGTTAAGAAACACACACACACACACACACACAGCAAATGTAGTCCCAATTTTTAAAAAAGGAGACAGACATGAAGCATTAAACTACATGTAGACCAGTGTCACTGACATGTATAGTATGCAAAGTCATGGAGAAGATTATCAGGAGAAGAGTTGTGGAACACCTAGAAATTAATGAGCTTATCAACGACAGCCAACACGGTTTTAGGGACGGGAAATTCTGTCACAAACCTACTGGAGTTCTATGACAGGGTGACAGCAGAAAGGCAAGAGAGAGAGAGGGGTGAGCAGATTGCATTTTCTTGGACTGTAATAAGGCGTTTGACAGTTCCACACAAGAGATTAGTGCAAAAGCTGGAGGACCAGACAGGGATAACAGGGAAGGCACTCCAATGGATCAGGGAATACCTGTCAGGAAGACAGCAGCGAGTCTTGGTACGTGGCGAGGTGTCAGAGTGGGCGCCTGTGACGAGTGGGGCTCCACAGGGGTTAGGACTAGTGCTGTTTCTGGTATTTGTGAACGACATAACGGAAGGAATAGACTCTGAAATGTCCCTGTTTGCAGATGATGTGAAGTTGATGAGAAGAATTCAATCGGACGAGGACCAGGCAGAACTACAAAGGGATCTGGATAGGCTGCAAGCCTGGTCCAGCAATTGGCTCCTAGAGTTCAACCCCACCAAGTGCAAAGTCATGAAGATTGGGGAAGGGCAAAAAAGACCGCAGACGAAGTACAGTCTAGGGGGTCAGAGACTATAAACCTCACTCAAGGAGAAAGATCTTGGGGTGAGTATAACACCAGGCGTATCTCCTGAGGCGCACATCAACCAAATAACTGCTGCAGCATACGGGCGCCTAGCAAACCTAAGAACAGCATTCCGACATCTTAATAAAGAATCGTTCAGGACCCTGTACACTGTGTACGTTAGGCCCATACTGGAGTATGCAGCACCAGTTTGGAACCCACACCTAGCCAAGCACGTAAAGAAACTAGAGAAAGTGCAAAGGTTTGCAACAGGACTAGTCCCGGAGCTAAGGGTTATGTCCTACGAGGAGAGGTTAAGGGAAATCGACCTGACGACACTGGAGGACAGGAGAGATAGGGGGGGACATGATAACGATATAAAGTACCGAGAGGAATCGACAAGGTGGACAGAGACAGAATGTTCCAGAGATGGGACACAGCAACAAGGGGACACAGTTGGAAGTTTAAGACTCAGATGAATCACAGGGATGTTAGGAAGTATTTCTTCAGTCACAAAGGGTTAAGGAAGTGGAATAGTTTGAGAAGCGATGTAGTAGAGGCAGGATCCATTCATGGCTTTAATTAAGAAGAGGTATGATAAAGCGACCCAATAGCGGCCAGTGAAGAGGCGGGGCCAGGAGCTATGAATCGACCCCTGCAACCACAACTAGGTGAATACAACTAGAGCAAGGACACAGAGTCTGCCTTGACCCATGGAGGCTCTCAAATACAAAAGTATTAGTTTTAACTTGCTAAATGATCTCTCATAGCTGGCGATGGAAACTGCGATTGTTAGCATTATCTGAATAGCGTCACTTCTTGTTTCACTGGTCTCGTTTTCATTGCCTGTCATGTCCTCGAGAACCTTAAGTATCTCACCAATGTACTTGTTGACGAGCTTCACTGTTTGTCCTGACACTCCAACTGGTTTCGGACTCAGACTTAACCACAGGCACGGCGTTTTTAAATTTTTTTTCCCAGAGTTGTGTTGAACGAGAGAAAGACACGTAGAGAACTTCAATGGTTCCAAAACACGTGACTATCATTGTATCCTACTTGGCTTCATGTACACCCACCAAGATGAGTGAGTGAGCGTCGCAATTAACAATGCCAGGTCGTTTTTCTCCCTTAATCTTTGATGAGCACCACTACTGTGTCCAGCTATCACAGCAGCGTTGTCATAACACTGTGACCGACAGTCTTCTAGCTCCATTACGTTCTATAGCTGTTTCAAGATATCTTCAACCAAGCGATCTCAGCATCCTTCTGGCTTATTTGGATAAAACCAAGAAAGGACTCGCTAACACACTGTTTTCCTCTCAAAATCAACTACCATGTACCTCACTACTTCTGACATCTGCTCACGTTGTGCCTGATCAGGAGTCGAGTGAAACGTGTGACCATTATACTCGGCTTTACGAATGCTTCTTAGTAAACTCTGGCGGACAGTGGATGCCATTATGTGAATGAATTCGTTCAGGACACCCGGTGAAATATAAGACGTGGATACAGGATTAATTTCCACACGCCTGAGGTGTTATTTCATGACAGGGTTAAACATATTCAGTAGTTTCAGTAAGCCAAAGAAATTTTCCTCACTGGAGTCATCGTCCAGCTGATGTGACACTGTCATCACAAAAGTAGGTTCCGAGTAGCAAGGAATTTTATACAGTGAAGGATTCTCGTCAAGATATAACATCATTTCTGTTTTTCTTTCTCAATCTGTGACTGAAGTTCCTCATCAATAACTTCTCTGTTTTCACCTAAATTTCTTTGTTTCTTTCCACTGTGTGAAGCACTACCGATGATTCTTAGCAATTTCACGAAAATTAATCCTTTCAGGTGCTTTCCACTGGCTGAATCCACTTTCCAGCTCCAATGAGGATTGATATTCTGACCGGGAATAGAAAAGACAACATATTCAATATGCAGACTTTTTTGAAGGGACATAGACCAGCCATGAGCGAGTCGCTTCCTCACCACGACCCTTTTTCAACTTCCTCTTGAACCAAGTTTTGTTCATTGAGCGGTTATTTGTTAGTATGAAAGGCCTCTCACTTTCCTGGAAATTCTTTGAACCCCGCTTTATTATTTCGGTTCTCATCGTATCAGGCAGGATTGCTTTTCCAGTATCCTTGTTGAATGTCACAAGTCCAATGTCATGCTGTTCAATCACTTCTGGTATGACAGAGGCGCTTCGACACCATCCAGTTCACTAGGTTCAGTCTGGTCAAGCAAAATCTCGTCAATAAACTCAACATCACCACCACCACCGCCATCGTCTTTCTTCCCTGTCATGTCCACGTTTTCTCTGGCAGCCTCACTTTTAATCTCGCCATACTCAGATTTGTCTGTCTTGAATTCCTCCTCGGCTTGTGACATATTTGTACTTGATCCACCTTCTTATTCTCACAAACTTATAGCAGGTGCAGGCGACTCCTTGGAACGTGTCACATAACTTGTTCTGGGCTTTTCAAAGAAGGGCATGAAGAACTTGCTCGACTTCTTGGCTTCCTCCGCCTCCAACTTTCGTCCCTTCCATCCTTAAGCTCCACTTTCCTTCTTCGTGAAGAAACGATTTCATAGTCTTCTTACATAATGCCCTGAAATAAAGAAATAACAATTTTATTAAGAACATTAAATTTCTACCAGTTAGCAGTGGTACTGTGAGGTACGTGGTCATGTAGCTCCCAGCACTGTTTAACACTCCAGCCATCTTAGTGCTTCTCACCCATGATAATCAGACAGATCATGCATCTAAAGAATTTTTTTTTCACTATCGAAGGATGGCTTGTCTGACTTCAACAGAACTGTTCAGTGGCTCCGTGGCGCCCAAGGCATGTGCCATACCTGCCATACCTTAGGTACGCCACTGCATGTCACAGATGTTTGCGGTTTGTGTGTATTTCAGGTGATATGATTAGCGATATATTTACCCTTGGTTCCTTTTTGATCTCTGATATATTTAGTGTCTCTTCAACCATGCTGTACTTTGTGGCCGGTCTTCTCTTTCCTCCAATTCACATACCCTTACACATGATCTATATATATCTATATACAGTCATGCTCCGCATAACGATGTCTCGGTCAACGACGGACCGCATATACGACGGTGGTGTAAACAAACCTACTGTTCTGCCACTTATATAAAAGTAATAGCTCATACAGTTATGTACTGTACATAATACTTGATAATTATGATAAACAACTATGTTACAGGTTTATGTATTTATCCTACTGTACTTTTTATCGTTATTGTAGAGTCTACTCTTTCTACTTATAAAAAAAATATAGTTTACTGTAAAACAGTATGCTGTTATGCCTACAGCAGCCTCATGCATCTCCATGACGCTTGCACAACGACGAATTGCCTAACTACATATTTCTCAGAACGTATCCCCGGTGTTAAGTGACACATATTGCTTTCAGTCGACCTTTAATGTGCTAAATGCAATGAGCTTTAAAACAACGTCATAATTCAATTATTCCTGTACTTCACACTTTCAATAAAAGTTGGTGATTATCACAGAAAATTTTAAGAAAATGATGCAACATGCACAGACATACCTCAACATTCCAATAACATCCAATACAATGTATAATAGCCTGACCGAATTCACAGTTGGCCAAGTTTACAGTTAAAAAACATACATATCTAATTACTACTAGTCAAGAGTCCAGTGTTTTGTTCATTCATGTGAAAAATACAGGTATTATGAAGATTTTTTTTTATATTTTATTTAAAAACCATATAATTTTATACAGAAAACTGAGACATAGCACATATACATACAGTATGGAATCAAAAGTACACAAAAATATGAGTACAGTCACCTGCCCTCTTGTCACACAAGACATACAAAACCCGTGTCCAATAATATTAAGAATAACACAAAAACTTAACAAAATCAATATTAGTATCCTCTACATTGTCAAAAACCCACCACAATGGGTTTGAAATCTAACCGCATCCCCAGAAGAGAAGTATAACATAAGGAGGCTTATATTTGCAAAATATTAGCAAGTTGTCCTTAGGGATTGAACATAATACCAATACATAGCCAGAATTATGTAAAACACACCTTTCACTCCTCCCGTACCTCCATTTATTTTAATATTTTATTAAAAATATACATGTACAAAAACAGGAAACCATGACTATATGATGCCATAAAAAGAAACAAAAATATCACAAACAAACGTCACTAACCAATGAATTAAAAACAGCACAGTATACAGTCACATACAGTGCCACATACAACCGGTCAACGTTCTTTCATTAACGAAGCTGTTATAAAACCTACACCTGAACTTACAAAATGATAATAAAAACATACTTAGAAAATACAACAATGATAATAACAAGGAGACTGCACTTCTCCCGATATACAGCATGTAAGACTTCCTTTCCTATTATGCAGCACATACAAATTAACACTACGACACCCATTCACATGGCTTACAAGGAAACCCTAAAAAAATTATAAATCTAACCATACACTTACTTAATTTATAATAATCCAAAAAGGACATATATGTCGTGATTTAACCAAAACCCCTTGAAACATAGTTTATCAGTAGTAAAACCTGGTAAGGCCAAAAACAGGTACCTAAAACTCCTGAAACCGGACATGGCACACACAAACCAGAGTCAGAACCTTGCTGAACCAATTCTGAAAAAAACCTAGCGACCCCTGCACTTCAGAAGGCCCCCTTTGCCTGCCCCTGACCCTAAACCGTCCTCAGTCTGTCAAGAACCACAACAAAAAAATTAAAATAAAAAAACACAAACTAAACCCAATCACTCACTCCTTGCAGACCCAAACCTTTCCTAAAAGTCCAATGTCAAACCCTCCTCCTCATATAAGGCTTATGTCATCTGTCTGCCTCCCCCCACCTTACTGCCCCACTTCCTCATGCACTACAGCTGCACATCCACATTCACCTCTGCCACTCTTGCTCATTCCACATTCTACCCCCTCCCGGCCCTGCCATTTCCCAGTCAAACCAAAAAACCTATCAGAAAGTCCAGCCCATTCCAGTACTACCCTGCCCCCAAACTTAGCATACCCTCTACAGTCAGATTTCGATAACCCACAGGAAAACTTTTCTCCCACACCCTCCCATATATTAGCCTCATACCTCACAGCCCGCCTAACATCCTTGGTTACCCCCATATAAAAAATCAAAGCCCTCAAGGTCGAAATGTTAAAATGCGAAGGACCCTCGACAACCCCAGTCCCTTACTACCCTCAAAGTTTCACAAAAGTAAACAGCATGAAAAGCCGTCTCCTCCCCACATCTTGAACAATTCCCCGCACCTACTAGTCCCATCCTATGTAACACAGACCTTGAAGTTAAAATCCCTAACAAAAATCTATATACCAGTTCACGTACCTTCGGCTTTAACCTCATCTTAGGAAAGCCCTCCCAAATGCCCCTCCAATCATACATTGGGTAGATCTCTACTCCCTGTACCACCTCCCCCTGCCTACCAACCCTCCCTAGCCTGCTTACCTTGACTCTTCTCGCGTCACGTAATGCCAATAAAAAGCGCAACATACCTTCACACTCCAGTAACTCCTTTCCTACCCACCATTTCCGCACATCCTCCATGACCGCTCCCACTTGTATACCCCTCCCCCCCCTCAGGTACCGCTGCTTCACGTAAACTGCCCTCGCACGTTTCCCCAAAGGTATGAGTCCCAGCCCTCCCTGTCTTACACCCATCATTACCACCTCCTTCTGTAGCCATGGCCTCCCATAACCCCACACATAATGTAACTCTCTCCTCTGCAGTTCCCCTATATTGTCATACCTCAGTGGATATACCTCCGCCACTCCCCACACCTTGCTATACACAAGGGAGTTTACTACCACTACTCTCTGTTGCAAAGTTACATTGCCGGCCCTCCAACCTCACATCCTACCCAACGCCCTGCCTACAACATCCTCTAAGTTTACCCTCTGTGCCTCGCCAGCATCCTTCAAAAACACAACCCCTCAGATCTTGAATGTATCCACAACATTCCATCCATACGCTTCCCCCAAGCCCCCAAACCCACGTACCCACCTCCAATAACTTAGACTTGGCCCCATTAACCCTCATCCCAGTCGCTGCTCCAAAGATCTCTATCATACTTCCCATGTTCCTCAATCCTTCCTCACTTCCCACCAACACTGTGGTGTCATCCACATACCCCACTATCCCTGTACAGCTAGCCCCTCTCCCCTCTCCCACACCCCTTCCTCTATAAGCCTATAAAAAGGATCTTGCATGCATACAAAAAGGATTTGAGACAAGGGACACCCTTGTCTCAAGCCCCTGCCCAACTGAACCAGTAACCCCAATTTCCCATTAACCTGCACCCTAACACTTGCAGGTGAGTACAAAGTTGCCACCCACTGAACAATCTCATCCCCAAAACCCTGTCTATGCAAAATAACCCTTAAAATACCTCTATCAACACAGTCATACGCCTCCTTCCAATCGATCCCCAAGACTCCCTCCCCTGGCGTCCCTCCAAAAAATCCCTAATCCTCCTATGCCCCTCACACATACTCCTCCCTGGAATCCCATACTGCCCTCGATAAATGACAACATCAATCACCCTCTTCATATGATTACCTAAAACTTTCACAAATATCTTGTAGCCTGAACACATGAGGGAGATCGCCCTATAGTTTCCCAGGGTCCTCCCCTCTCCTTTGAGAACCAAAATAATTACCCCCGTGCCCTGCGTCTCCCCCATCACACCCCATTCCTACGTACAGTTAAGCAATGCCACTAACCACTCTTTCCTGCAATCCCAATTTACAATATAAAAATCGTTAGGGATCCCATCAATCCCAGGCGCCTTCCCCCTACTCAAACTAGTTACTGCCTCTCCTACCTCATGCTCACTGATCCTGCCTTCTAACCCTGCCTGCTCCTCATCTCCTAAAACACCCAGAACACCTTCCCCTATAATCCCCCCCTCCCGTCCCCCACCCTGCCTCTGCATTAATTTCTCCCTAAACCAAAAATCCACATAGTTACTCATCCCATCTGTGGTTCGCAGTTCCTGGCCTACCATATATCCCCCCCACCCATTTACACACCTCCAATCCCATGATTGTGGTAAACTGCTGCCTTTCTTTGAACCTCCTCAACACACAACCCAAAGGTTTTCTCCCCATAGCACCTCCTCTAAACCTCCCTGCACAGGTATCGCATCGAAGCGATCATTTTGTATGTCCCTTAATCTACCTCGCAGTTCCCCAATTTCCCCATACCTGCAACCCCCTTTGTAACAATAATTTAGCTGCCAATCTAGGTATTTCTGCAAACCAAACCTCCATCAAGCCTTGTCCCTTCCTCTGATCTGAAAATATTCCTTAATTCCAGGTTTTGCACACTGTTCCCACCTTCCCAACACATCCTCCTCCTGTGCATGTGCAGCCCAGAGAGGCGCCCACCAGTCCCTGAACGAAAACCCCTCCACCGCTCCCTGAAGCAACCTCCCATTCATTTTCCAATAACCAGCGTACCGGTGAACCATACCATCCCATGCCACCTCCGCCATTACCGCACGATGAACCGAAAACCGAATGTCTATCGTCATCACTTGAGCCACCGTTATCCCCATAACCCACCGCCTATGCTCTACCCTCCACCCAACTTCCCTGACCACATCCTGAACCCCCACCTCCCTCAACGTGTCCCTCAAAGCCCAGGCAGGCACCCCACCCCACACAGCTCCACATCCTTAATCCTTATAACAAAATTCCAGTCTCCACCCAGAATTGTGACCAAAGGTAAACCCCTCAAGTGATAAATCAAGACCTCTCATACAAAATCTACTTTTACTTTACGGTTACTCTCTGCCGGCATGTATATCCCCAAGAAACACACCCTGACCTCCCCCCATACACCATCCACTCTTACGACCCTTTACCCTCCCCCCTCTTCCCACGCCATCGGAAGGGGCTGGACTCTCTCACCACCACTGCCACCCCACTCTTTAGTATCCCCGACCTACCTGCAAACACTCTGTAACCTTTCAACCTCAACTCTCTTCCACATTTGAAATTGTGTTCCTGAATAAAACACACGTCAGTGTCAAATCTTCGCAAAACACCCTCCAACCAACTACGTTTCACTTCGGCCGTGAGGCCGTTCACATTTACAGTTAAGCACTTAAAAATGCTAAAGGGGCTTTACTCTGTGTCTCTGGGTTCTGGCAATAATACTGCTCTGTGCACCTGTCCTCTCTCATACACCCTTCCCCCCCTGATCCCCCTCCCTCCTCTGTACACTCTCCTGCCCTTTACCTTTTGCGGCCACCTCCACCCATGCCTTCTTAGGTGTGCGCTGGGCTGGAGTGAGGACATCGTCATCAGACGATCCACCTGCCCTCTTCCTTGAGTCACTCTCTACCTCCATCCCATCAGTCTCAGCTTCCTTGTGCACCACAGCCTCCACCTGCTGTAACTGCAACACACCAGTCTCCGTCACCGGTGGCCCTGAACCGTGCTCTCTCAGAGCCTCCTCTTCCAGTAGAGTTTCCTCTCCTACAGTGGGGATCACCACCTCCGGCGCATCCATAAAAGTCTTTATAATCTTGTGTATGGGCGTAGACAATGCCTCCTGGAAGACACCTGTCTCCACCTCCCCCACAAACCCCGGGTCATCTGTGGGAGCATCTGACAGCCCTGGCAGCATCACACAACTCTCAGCCACACCATCCACCTTGTTTGATCATTTCCCTGTGCCTTCCACTTCCTTGTGAGCCTTCACAGGTTCCGCCAAAGACTTCAACACCACTAGCCCAACCATACCTGTTGATCTCAGGGCTGCTGCCCTGCTGCACCCGGCCGCCATGTGGTCGTAGGCACCACACAACTTGCACGTTCTCCGTTGACCATCATAGGTCACTAAAATCTGTGTCCTGAAATCCTCAAGGACCACATATGATGGAATGGGTCTTCTCAGGGTTATCTTCAGGGTATAAGAACCCTCTGGCAGCCCCGCATAGAGCCCTTCTGTCGATTGTCCCACCATCGTAGCATGCACCTCTCCATATTGTTGAAAGGCTTCACTAACATCCACATCATCCGCTTCAAACAGGACATTGCGAATTCTCACCCAGGTGTAGTATTTCGAGGCATCCCTTAGTCTTACTTCTAGCCCCGGGTTAACTGTAAGGCACTTCTCCAGATACTTGGTCACCGTCCTCTCGTATGCTGCCACCGTGCAAAACTCTATGAAAATCCTTGTCGTTCCATTTAGAGCGATCCCGTGGAGCTCATCATTACCAACGTTGAATGTATCTCTGATGATTGCCGGCAGTAAAACAGGGGCATTTGTTGGGTATATTGCTCCCTTGATTATATCAACACACACCATGTTACTCCTGCGACAACTGGACGCCATCTTTGTGAAAACTGGAACTTGCACAATAGCAGTACCAGGAGCTGAGCGCAGCACAACCTCTTGGCCCGAGAGTGAAGAGGTCAATGTATTGCGAAGATTGGACCAATACCAAAGGATTACTTTCCTGTAATTCTACAGTTCAATGATGTACTGTGGAATCATAACTTATTAAGAATGATGCAAAACATATTTGAGTTGTGGTTTCCATAAACTTCACAATTTCACAGTCCAGAATATTGTTCATAATCTTGAAGGTAAAAGTATTTTTCACAAAAATATTGTGTGCTCTTTGCAATACAAAAAATATAACCTGATGTTGGACAAATGTATGTGCAGAACAGACAGGTGTGAGGTGTACACACACACACACATACATATAAACACTGATCTCTGGCCGACGGAGACTCGAACCTACGAACCTCATGACAAGGTACTCAGTGCTTTGCCGACCGTACCACACTGGTCCAATACCTTGGCATCCAGCTCACGCTAGACGTTGATCCAAGGCAGCCAGCTTTCAGGCAGGTGGCTTATAGCTTTTCATCTCATCCCCTGCATGCATCGACATCGTAGGTTCGAGTCTCCGTCGGCCAGAGATCAGTGTTTGTGAATATTTCGTCTGCTCTTGCGAATTCCTAGCAGACATACATATATATCAATAACTATATATATCAATAACTAGCCAGGGGTCGAACCCATGCTGCTTTGGCCCACCTCATGAGCGAAAACACATGACGCTCTAGTCCACTGTGTGGTTCAGTGGACTAGAGCGTCATGTGCTTTCGCTCATCATGAGGTGGGCCAAAGCATCATGGGTTCAACCCTGGCTAGTGCAGTGTAGTTGTTATTGATCAATACCACTCGTTCGTGGTTACAATAAAACATACATACATATATATATATATATATATATATATATATATATATATATATATATATATATATATATATATATATATATATATATATATATATATATATATATATATATATATATATATATATATATTTATATATATATATATATATATATATATATATATATATACAAAACCCCTTGGTGTATATGCTCGCCTACTCTCAGTACATAAACATAGAAAGAAATAAACCTATCGAAATATATATACAAAGTTGAATTCATGCATTAAACTTGTGTTACTTAAACACAAATAAACTACAGTATTTATAACTTTCCATTGTCTTCTTTGAGAGTATTTTAAAGCATTAAGACTTTAGCTGCTCATTAAGGAAAAAAATATTCGAAAAGAAAATTGAAACTATATCTTAACTATAAATATCACCTCCAATTATCGGAGGATCCAGGGAATAACTATTAGGGAGATCTTGGGTGTAATTATAATGGAATTGAGAGAGGGGAGAGAGAGTGCGTGCTTGTGTGTGTGTGTGTGTACGTACTCACCTAATTGTACCCAATTAATTGTGGTTGCAGGGGTCGATTCATAGCTCCTGGTCCCTTCTCTTTACTGGTCGCTACTAGGACAGTTACTTCCTACTCCGTGAGCATTATCATACCTCTTCTTAAAGTTATGTATGGATCCTGCCTCCACTACCTCACTTTCCAGACTATTCCACATCCTGACAACTGTGACTGATGAAATACTTCCTAACATTTCTGTGACTCATCTGCGTCTTTAACTTCTAATTGTGACCCCTTGTCGTTGAGTCTCATCTCTGGAACATCTTATCTCTATCCACCTTGTCGATTCCTCTCAGTATTTTATATGTTATCATGTCCCACATGTCCCTCCTGTCCTCTAGTGTCGTAAGGTCAGTTTCCCTTAACCTCTCCTCGTAGGACATGATCCTTAGCTCTGGGACTAATCTCGTTGCAAACCTTTGCACTTTCTCTAATTTCCTGATGTTCTTGCCCAGGTGTGGGTTCCAAACTGGTGATGCATACTCTAATATAGGCCTGACGTACACGGTGTACAGAATTCTGAACGACTTCTTACTGAGATGTCGGAAAGCTATTCTTAGGTTTGCTAGTCGCCCAAATGCTGCAGCAGTTATTTGGTTGACGTGCGCCACTGGATATATGTTCGGTATTATACTTAACCCAAGAGTGAGGTTTGTAGTCTTTGGCCCCTTTAGGCTGTATTCTGTGTGAGGTCTTCTTTGCCCTTCCCCGATCTTCTTGACTTTGCACTTGGCGGGATTGAACTCCAGGAGCCAGTAGCTAGACCTGGCCTGTAGCCTGTCTAGATCCCTTTGTAGTCCTGCCTGGTCTTCATCCGATTGAATTATCCTCATTAACTTCACATCGTCTGCAAACAGAGAGAATTCTGAGTATTCCTTCCGTCATGTCATTCATAAATTCCAGAAATAGCACCGGTCCTAGAACTGACCCATGTGGAACCTAGCTCGTTACAAGCGCCCACTCAGACACCTCGTCACGTACCATGACTCGCTGTTGCCTTCCTGTCAGGTATTCTGTGATACATTGCAGTGCCTTACCTGTTATACCTGCCTGGTTCTTCAGCTTTTGCACTAATCTCTTGTTCTGTCACCGTGTCATAGAACTCCAGGAGGTTTGTGACACAGGATTTCCTGTCTTTGAATCCGTGCTGATTGTCGTAGATAAGCTCATTCCTTTCTAAGTGCTCCACAACTCTTCTCTTGATAATCTTCTCTATGACTTTGCATACTATACACATCAGTGATTCTGGTCTGTAATTTAATGCTGCATGTCTGTCCCTTTTTTAAAAAATTGGGACTACATTTGCCGTCTTCCATACCTCGGGTAGTCGCCCTGCTTCGAGAAATGTGTTGAAGATTAGTGTTAGTGGTACACAGAGCGCCTCTGCTCTCTCTCAGGACACACGGAGAGATGTTATCTGGCCCGATCGTCTTTGAGGCATCTAGTTCGCTTAGCAGCCTCTTCACTTCCTCCTCGGTTTTATGTATTGTGTTCAGCACTTGATGGAGTACTCCACCACTCCGTGTTTTTGGAGTCCTTTCTGTCTCCACTATGAATACTTCTTTAAATCTCTTGTTGAGCTCCTCACATACTTCTTGGTCATTTCTTATGAGCTCCCCTCCTTCCTTCTTCAAACAGATTACCTGGTCCTTTGCTGGGTTTTTTTGCCTCCTGATGTGGCTGTACAACAGCTTTGGGTTGGACTTGGCTTTTGCCCATTGCCCGTGGGTACAAACCTTTCCTCTGCTGCCTTGCAAATTGTTGTCACATATTCCATCATCTCATTTACTGATTTCCCTGCCAGTTCTCTGTCCCACTGAACCCCGTGCAGGAAGTTCTTCATGCCTGTGTAGTCCCCTCTCTTGTAGTTTGGTTTCGTTCGTCCTGCCCTTCCTGCTTCCCTCTTCACTTGTAACTCCACTATGTATTCAAAGCTCAGAGCTTCGTGATCGCTAGCTCCGAGGGGCCTTTCGTATGTGATCTCCTCAATATCTACATTGCTCAAGGTGAAAAGGTCCAGTTGTGTGTGTGTGTGTGTGTACTCGCCTAATTGTACTCACCTAATTGTGGTTGCAGGGGTCGAGACTCAGCTCCTGGCCCCGCCTCTTCGCTGTCTGCTACTGGGTCTCTGCTCTCCCTGCTCCATGAGCTTTATCATACCTTGTCTTAAAACTATGTATGGTTCCTGCCTCCACTATATCTTTCTCTAGTCCATTCCACTTCCTGACTACTCTGTGGTACACAGTGTGTGTGTGTGTGTGTGTGTGTGTGTGTGTGTGTGTTTCTTTGTGTCAGTGAACTGAACATAATTTTTTACATCCTTGAAATAACAAAACAAAAAAATTATTCATCAGTGAAAAATGTATATTATTGTACCCACATGCAAATTGCAAAGAAAACATACACAAAAATAAATCCCACTATTTTTTCACAGGCTGACGGACTTTTGGCTTGCATGAGACTTCATAAAAAATCTAACAATAACAGAAAGTATAACACAGCACATATTCACATTTAGAGAGTTCACTCAATTTGTGATCATTCCACAGTCATGGTCTAACAACGTGCCTCGACCCTAGCAACCACTATATGGTGAGCACACACACACACACACACACACACACACACACACACACACACACACACACACACACACACACACACACACACACACACACACACACACACACACACACACACACACACAAAGGGATGTCAGGAAACATTTCTTCAGCCACAGAGTAGTCAGGAAGTGGAATGGACTAGAGAAAGATATAGTGGAGGCAGGAACCATACATAGTTTTAAGACAAGGTATGATAAAGCTCATGGAGCAGGGAGAGCAGAGACCCAGTAGCAGACAGCGAAGAGGCGGGGCCAGGAGCTGAGTCTCGACCCCTGCAACCACAATTAGGTGAGTACAATTAGGTGAGTACACACACACACACACACACATAATACTAAGCACATCACAGTATTCTCTGATCAAATGTATAACTGAACCAGACGATAATAGAGGACCCAAGAACAAGAAAAGACATACCTAGAGTATACCTGTAGGAGGGTTCAGGGGTCAACGCCCGCGTGCCCCGGTCTGTGACCAGCCCTCACGGTGGATCAGGGACTGATCAACTTGGCTGTTACTGCTGGCCGCACGTGAACCGACGTACGACCCACAGCCCGGATGGCCAGGAACTGACTTTAGGTGCCTGTTCAGCTCCTCTAAGACAGCAAGGGGTCTATTGGTAATCTCCTTTATGTTTAAAGGGAGGCAGATGAAAAGTCTTGGGTCCCTCACAGTGTGCTGTCTCTTAGCGTACTTGTGGTGTTCCTGCTTTTTACCGGAGGGGGGGGGGGGATGTATCTCCTGCCGAGTTTTTTATTTTCGTAGGGAGTGATTATCGTTTGCAGATTTGGGACTGGTCCCTCTAGTCCCAAATCCCAGTATGTGATGCATGTGATGCTAGCATCACATGCAATCCGTGTCAGTAACCGTAACTGCAATGGAAACCCTTGGTAACACGAGATCAACTGAAGCACAGATGAACATTAGATGTTAACAATAGTGTCAGTAACCCTTGGGTGAACAAGTGATACTGAAGACAGCAATAGAAGCAACACTAATTCTTGAGTGAATATGTGAAGTTAATTGCTGCAACAACATTAACACATGCGATATTAATAGAAAAAGGCAATACTATCTCTTAGGTGAACATGACATGTTAACAACATCAGCGGCAACATGTTAACAACAGCAGCGGCAACATGTTAACAACAGCAGCTGCAACATGTTAACAACAGCAGCGGCAACATTTTAACAGCAGCAGCGGCAACATGTTAACAACAGTAGCGGCAACATGTTAACAACAGCAGCGGCAACATGTTAACAACAGCAGCGGCATAATTGTTAACAGCAGCAGCGGCATCATGTTAACAACAGCAGCGGCAACATGTTAACAACAGCAGCGGCAACATGTTAACAACAGCAGCGGCAACATGTTAACAACAGCAGCGGCAACATGTTAACAACAGCAGCGGCAACATGTTAACAACAGCAGCGGCAACATGTTAACAACAGCAGCGGCAACATGTTAACAACAGCAGCGGCAACATGTTAACAACATAACAAAATGTATTTATGCTGTTCTTGTTTTTGCAAATATTTTTACTTCCCTATTTGTGTATAAACTAGTTTGTTGACCCTTTGCTTATTCTATTTTTAAAAGACTTGTCTTTCTCCTCTAAATCAGGCAGTTTTAATAGCATATTCTATTTGCTTATTGATGTCTATTTTCAATTAGACTACTTTTAATATACTAGATTATTTATTTATAATTATGTTTGCTTAATATCTAATGTATTTGAAAAAAGTGTATTTTGTTTATAAGCATTATTATTTTTGTACAAATTTTATATGTTAGTAATTTAATGTAGATGTTAAAAGACCAGTTTATGCAATGACTCGTTGTGATCTGTAAACATTGAAAGTCATATTGCGGCTTATTTAAAAATTTCAGTCGTTGTTTATAAAGAAGGGATTGCTTATTGCTTACCACGATACTTATTCGACAAAATAAAATAAAATAATCAGGTAACTGAGTGTCGTACAACGTATTCGTCGTTAAAATGCTATACTGTAACACCCGAAAATTAGAAAGTAACTAAGGCAAAATAGTCTTGGACGAACTGTTAGAGCATCAGCACATGGAAGTATAATCTATGGGGGGTTTTATGTCACATAAAATTCCTGACAATTGTTCATTGGTAATCTAAATTCTTACGACTTCTCAGAGTTATTCCAAGATTGCTTTTCAAAGCAGTTTTTAGCAGAACCAACTAGAGAGAATAACCTGCTTGAAATGGCTCTGGTCAAGGCACCTTATTTTATTTTATTTAGAGATGAAGGTAATGCTTAGCACATGCGATCGCAAATCTGTTACATTTAACATTTCATTGATGTACGATAATAAAGGTAATGCTGTAAAGAGAAAAATGGACGGGGACTCGAACCGTAGTTGTGGCTTGTAGAAGGCCGAGCACTACCACTGAGCCACGAAGTTTACAAGAGAACGATTTTACAGACAGCGCCTCAGTGACGTGTCTGTATGAGCAACACCAACTGTGACGTTACTGTATTTTCCTTACTGTCTCTAAGAGGGCCTCCGATCCTATTGCCAGGCCCCTGTATTTGTTGATCTACAGGGTCTTACTAAAACTGGAGGCACCACCCCCTTCAACTTCAGCATATCATAGATAAATGTCGTTCATTGTAGACGCATAGGTGTAGTCCCTAGTTTAATATATTTCCATAGCATCATTATGACTCCATCCGGAAACTTCTGGCTGCCATTAAACCTGGTTAGTTGAGATTCCTACCCTGAAGAGCAACTGGTTGTGGTGAGGTCTTGCTTGATGTAAGTTAAGAATGGAGAACGTTGACGAAGAGTTATGCAAATGGGTGAGCGTTGAGACGAGCGCCCAAAGAAGAATTTAGGATAGCCAAGAGGACATCCCCGTCTACTTTTAAGACACTGTCAAGCAACGTATGAGCTTTATTTTTCAATAATAGGCTGTCTTAATGGGACTGTTTGTGCTTTTTTGGAGGAGATAGTCTGCATGAAAAGCCTGCTAATTCGATTATTTTTGGGTCGCGAACCCCTACAGAAGCTTTGAAGCTTTTTGGAACTTTCTCGCGAACTATTTCGCCCAGTGCAAAACATGAGATTAGTGTAGAGTAATGTATTGCCTGATCCCATTTCTAAATTTCTATTAAATTTAATGCTTTCCCGAATACTGAATTCTGGGATTCTTCATATTCACTAAGTTTTTAACTATCAATGTACGGTGCACACCTCAAGAAATAAGTCAGCTTTGACTGGGCTTATACACCTTGTGAAAAGCTATAATGCATCGTGAGCATCTAACTCACTTATCCTCTCGTCGTTCCTCTTCAGACCCTTCAGTTTGACCTTTGTCAATAGCCTCACTACCCAACTGTGCATTCAGTAGCTGCTTATGTCGGCATGGTAGTGTAGGTACCTGGTCGAAAATATTTCACATTTGGAAGGGATCAGGACTAGCTGCAAAGATTTTCCCATGACTTCACTTCTCGTAGAGCCACTGTCATGTATTCCACCGTAGCTGTAAGAGTGCTCTTGTCCAGGAACCAGACGCTGAGTTCGCTGCCCAAGCTAACCGTGAGTTCTCTTACAGATATACAGAAGAGAAATGGGGCGATTGGAGATCCCTGCCGAACAACAAAGTAGAATATTTTCTGTAAATCAACGACGGGGCAAAGACTAGGAAAATGTTCTCGAACGCCTCTCAAGACTATGACTCTCTTGACTAGTTTAAATGCAGTAATGAAGTCTTCTTTAACCGGCCTAATCTTAATGTAAGTCCATTATGAAAGCTCCTGCCTCTTGAGCTGCCGCGTCACTGCCTAGAAAGATCCCAAAGCCAAGACTCGGGCTGAAGCAAGCTAACTGTTTCTGCGCGAATATTTTTGTATGCCGCCTTCCCAGTGAGACCGTAGAGGGTGTCACGAACGGCGATGGGCTTGCTTTACCTTCTCACCCCTCTTTCTCTTTATAGGACACATAATGAGGCCTCAAAGAGCGGTTTAATTTTTTATTTATCAGCTCAGTAAGGCAGTTATTGACGAACGGAAGATCTCTTTGGCAGCGCATAGCCTGCAATTAACTATCTCTTTCGTGTATTTTAGTGGAATTCCACTGTAATCTCTTGCAAAATTAATAGTCCTAAGATAGGGTCTTCAGTTGACTTGCAAAAATAACTCTCCTGGGATAAGATCATTAGTTGACTTGCAAAATTCATAGTCTTGGAATAGGGTTATCAGCAGGTGACACTGGCCAATCTGGGTGGGTGCTTGTCTCTAAGTGTTTGAGCTTCGCCAGCATCTCCGGAAACAACTGTGTCATCGCTAATGACTATTCCTGTATTAATTTTATTATTTTACTAACCTGTGCACAATTTTTTCCCTATGAGTGGCACTTTTCTTGGGTGCGCCTTGGTGCTTCGTGCGTTGAGGAAGCAATGAATCAGTTGTCTGTTGTAAGAAAGATGCGCATTGCTCTGATGACAGATGAGGCTAGCGATTTGCTTGCCTCTTGCTGGTATATATAAGAAGCTGTAGTAAGTTCTCCAGGGGAGAGAGAGAGAGACACACACACACACACACACACACACAGACCCACACACACAGACCCACACAGGCAGACATACACAGGCACACACACACACAGACACACACACACAGACACACACACACAGACACACCCACACACAGACACACCCACACACAGACACACCCACACACAGACACACCCACACACAGACACATCCACACACAGTCACACAGACGAACAGACACATAAACAGACACAGATAGACAGAGGAGGAATTCTCTACCCTACTATGGCATGGAATCTTATCTCTTACCCTCACTGATGAGTCACCTTCTATCTGAGAAAACACTGATCACTGCAATAACAATATTTCACCGTCACTATATTGTCAAGCAAGTAAGTGAATAATGACATTTTCTCGACCATTACAACGTCACTAATGACAGGCTACCCGCCCTCCTGATAGGTCTGGTTAGCGATCCATCATGACAAATGGGGTGAACAGAGCATCTGCAACTTAAGTCAAAATTATGACCGGGAGGACTCATAGTTCGCCAGTGCAACGAAAATAAAATATTTTTATTAATAGTATTATAATTATAGTTGTAATTATAATTATTATTGTTGCGAAGTGCTAAACCCTTGTGTCATTGTCATTCAGAGCTGTGAACAGTTGAGGCTCTATCCTCCGTTTAACAAACGAGAGACGAACTTCCTGACTGTCAACCTAGAATTATTCACTATAATTAAGTCATGTCTGTGTTTGTGTATTAACAAGTCAGTAACAATCTCTAGTGGCTTCAGAGGAGCCTGGAATTCGATATCCTGTACTGGGATCATCTGTTTTACGAGATATGTTTTTTTTCAAGAGGATTTTCCAATTGTAAAACAGTCCATGCTTGGACGATTTTTGCAGATAATATTTCTTCATAGTTATGTATTATTGACATTTAGGAGAATTTCCTGTTGAGCTGCATTGTGGTTTGTCTTGAATGAAGATACTATACTACTGAGGCGGAGTGGCCCAAAAGGAAGAACGAAAGTTTCTCCTTTTTACATTTAGTAATATATAAAGGAGAAGGGGTTACTAGCCCCTTGCTCCTGGCAATATATATATATATATATATATATATATATATATATATATATATATATATATATATATAAACACTGATCTCTGGCCGACGGAGACTCGAACCTACGAACCTCATGACAAGGTACGCAGTGCTTTACCGACCGTACCACACTGGTCCAATACCTTGGCATCCAGCTTTCGCTAGACGTTATTCCAAGGCAGCCAGCTTTCAGGCAGGAAGGCTTACAGCTTTTCATCTCATCCCCTGCATGCATCGACACAACTAGAGATTTTTACAATGCTAGGAATTCGCAAGAGCAGGCGAAATATTCACAAACACTGATCTCTGGCCGACGGAGACTCGAACCTACGAACCTCATGACAAGGTACGCAGTGCTTTACCGACCGTACCACACTGGTCCAATACCTTGGCATCCAGCTTTCGCTAGACGTTATTCCAAGGCAGCCAGCTTTCAGGCATGAATACACTGGACTTCATCTTCACTAACATTGATGATCTGATACGAAATATTACCATATCAAAGACATTATACTCGGATCACAACGTAATAGAAGTTCAGACATGTATGCGCGGGGCACCAGACCAACAAAATGTGATCAGTCACGAGGGAGTCTTCACCAAATTCAACTTCAATAACAGAAACATAAGGTACGACCAAGTTAGCCAGGTCCTAAATGATGTAAACTGGGAAGGTAGCCTAAGCAACACGGATCCAAACCTATGTTTAAAACAAATTAGCTCTGTGGCACTCGAGGTATGATCAAGGCATATTCCTTTAAGGAAAAGGAAGAGAAGCTGTAAACTAGAAAGAGAAAGGCGCTCCCTATACAGGCGAATGCAAAGAATAACAGAGCGGCTAAAAGAGGCCAATATATCTGTAATACGAAGGGAGGCACTGGTCAGAGAAATAGCAAACATCGAACTAAAGCTAAAGGAATCTTACAGGAGTCAAGAAACGCCGGAAGAACTGAAAGTTTTAAATGAAATTGAAAGAAACCAAAAATATTTCTTTTCTAATGCCAAATCAAAGTCGAGAACAACATCCAGTACTGGGCCTCTACTTAGACGAGATGAGTCATACACAGATGACAGCAAGAAAATGAGTGAGCTACTCAAGTCCCAATATGACTCGATTTTTAGCAAGCCGCTAACCAGACTGAGAGTCAAAAACCTAAATGATTTTTTTATGAGTGAGACACAGAATTTGGTAGACTCAAACCTATGATATTATCTTGACGCTAAATGACTTCGAAAAGGCGATAAATGACATGCCCCATGCACTCTGCCAAAGGCCCAGACTCATGGAACTCGCTCCCATCCTGTTCCTCATCCTAATATCTGTGTCTTCCTTCGCAGATGACACCCGAATTGGCATGAGTGTCCTCCATTAAAGACACTGCAAGACTCCAGGCGGATTTCAACCCAATATTTAAATGGGTCACAGAAAACAATATGAAATTCAGTGATGAGAAATTTCAATGACTCCGGTATGGGAAAACGTGAGGAAATTAAAACTATATCAGAGTATAAAACAAATTCCAACCACACAATAGAGCAAAAAACTAATGTAAAAGACGTGGGAGTGATAATGTCAGAGGATCTCACCTTTAAAGGCCACATCATTGTATCAATTGCATCTGCTAGAAAAATGACAGGATGGATAATGAGAGTCTACAAAACTAGAAATCCCAAGCCCATGATGACACTCTTCAGGTCGCTTGTTCTATCTAGGCTGGAATATTGCTGCACACTTTAAAGGCAGGATAAATTGCTGAACTAGAAAATGTACACAGAACGTTCACGGCACACACAACTGCGATAAACCACCTCAATTACTGGGAACGCTTGAAGTTCCTCAACCTGTACTCCCTAGAACGCAGGCAGGAGAGATACATGATTATATTCACTTAGAAAATCCTAGAGAGATTAGTACCAAACTTGCACACGAAAATCACTCCCTGTGAAAGCAAAAGACTCGACAAACGATGCAACATCCCCCATTGAAAAGCATGATAAGAGACACAATAAGTATAAATTTTCAAAATTTATTGAAATGGGAATACTACTTTGTGATCAGTTTCTCGAGAATGTTTAATCTGATTGACTTCAAACTTTCAAAAGTGGGTTATCTTAATGAATGAAAGGGTCGAATTGGTTTCGAGGTATGATGTATCTAATTTGCATATTTGAGTGAAGAATCTCGTAAATTAGTTTCCATGCGATAACTTTGCTTCTAACCTTCAAACGTATTGTACAACTGCAGTGAAAAAGCTTATGCCCCACTAGTACAGATGACTTGGCTTATGGGATATATGAAATGTATTTCTAGGACTCGTGAAATGGTAATAACACGATTGGAAACAAACCACGGTAAGAGTGTGGTTACAACCCATTGCATATGTGGTCACAGTGGTGGCCCATGCCAACCCCCCAATGGTGTATAAATACACCTAGTTGGATGAAACTTATTGTGTTGCCAGTGGCTTACACACTGGCCTGGAGTTTTACGACTCGCTTCCCATGGTTCTAATCCCACCCGTTCCCGGGTTTATTTCTCGGATCGCCTTGCGACCAAATTAAGCTTCAACTCCAAGGCTCACGAACTGATTACCTTATCTTTTGTATATAATTCTATTGTCTTTCTCTCTCTCGTGGCACTGATTCAAATTGTTTTATGTAAATTGTATCCTTCACCTCCCTTTTCTGATTTGGGACAGTTCGTATATCACTTCTCGGGTTGTTCACTGACACTGACAACTTTCGGGGATCTTAGTAATGGCTTTGGTGGGCCAAAAACTACAAAAGATTCACGAGCACAAACGATATGTTACTCCCGTGTGTGTGTGTGTACTCGCCTAATTGTACTCACCTAATTGTGGTTGCAGGGGTCGAGACTCAGCTCCTGGCCCCGCCTCTTCGCTGTCCGCTACTGGGTCTGCTCTCCCTGCTCCATGAGCTTTATTATACCTTGTCTTAAAATTATGTATGGTTCCCGCTTCCACTGTATCGTTCGCTAGACTATTCCACTTCCTAACTACTCTATGGCTGAAGCAGTGCTTCCTAACATCCCTTTGACTCATCTGAGTCTTCAGCTTCCAGTTGTGTCCCCTTGTTTCTGTGTTCCCTCTCTGGAACATCCTGTCACTATTGTGTGTGTGTGTGTGTGTGTGTGTGTGTGTGTGTGTACGCACATACGTACGTACAAAGAGTCTGGTGGTGGATGAGACACCGACACAATAAAGCCTCCTGGTGGTGTTTATGGTAATTGCGACGGCAATTATATGAGGGTAATAAAAGGAAACAGTGTTAAGAATGGTAGAAGTTTTCCATGCAAGACTTCCACATGCAAACATTATTGCAGGTGTTGGTGTGCAGTGAGGATGTTGGTGTCTCACGCTGATGCCTGCATGATCGCTACGTTTTGTTTTCATGCTTGCTCCATGCTGGCTGCATGTTGGCCTCACGCTGAGCTCATGCTGGCCTCATTCTGACCTAATGCTGGTCTCATGCCCGCCCTAATGCTGGCCTAATGTTGGTCTTATACTGGTCTCGTGCTGGCTTCATGTTGGTCTCATACTAGCCTCATGGTGGCCTCATTAAGCATCCCCTGATATAGGATATTTGTAGTGGCTCCTCCGAAGTATTCATGTGGTAACTAAAGAACGGCTCTAATTATCGGCTTCAAACTTTCTACGTGTAGTGGAAGATTTTGATTAGTTTAGGGCTATGTAGATTTTAGTTGGGTAATTTTAATAAAACAAATGTGATTTTGTTGCTTTAACTAAAGAATATATTATTAAAGCCACAAATTATTTTGGTTTACTGATAACCAGAAGAGGCAGCTACAATTTAAGTTCAAATCTTCAATGCTGCTGATCAGCAGCATTAAAATTTAAACCTATGGCGAATTCTCAACTATTCCTTTAGCGTGCATTAGAGAGGGCTGGGATGATGGGATGCTGGGATGATGGGATACAGGAATATCGTTTTCTGATGGTTGTCATGATGGTTTAATGTTATCCTCATGATAGCATAATGTTGATCTCATGCTCGCCTCATGCGGTTTCAGGAGGACTTCATGCTGGTCTCATAATGGGCTCATGTTGGTCTTAGGTTGGTCTTGAGCTGATGTAATAACTTAAGCATGTTAATCTCATACGGGTCTCATTATGGCTTCATACTGGTCTCATGCTGGCGCATTGTCATTTTTTCAGACTCTTGCTGCTCTCATGCTGGACTTAAACTATGTGGTCTTATGTGAATAGCATACTGTTGTCATTTTGGCCTTATGCTAATTTCCCAGTACCCTCATGTTAGGCCCATGATGGTATCATGTTGGTCTCAAGTATTTCTTATGCTGGACTCATGTTTGCCACATGCTGACGTCATGTTTCATGCTGATCTAATATTGATCTCATGCTGGCTTCATGTGAATCAAGTTAATTTCTAGCTACTCTCAAGCAAGCTTCATGCTGGGCTCCTCTGCCTCTTACGCTTACTTAGTGCTAGCCTTACATCAGTCTCGTGTTAGCATTATGAAAAAAAAAATATGCTAATAATATGCTGACCTTAGCTTACAAATGACTGCTGACTGACAGCTATAAAGTAAGACCTTGAGACAAGTGGGGAATATAGTTTAGAAATCAATGATATAATTGCTTCGTAAATTGAGTTCAAAACCCTCGACTAAACGAGGGTTATTAAAGCTGCGGGTAACTAGTTCACAATCTATATAGAATTCTTCTATCCGTAAAACTGAAATTTAAGTATATTCTCAGTGAATATACAGAGATACACACACACACACACACACACACACACACACACACACATGAGATCAATATTAGATCAGCATGAAACATGACGTCAGCATGTGGCAAACATGAGTCCAGCATAAGAAATACTTGAGACCAACATGATACCATCATGGGCCTAACATATGGGCGACTGGCAAACCTAAGATTAGCGTTCCGTTACCTTAACAAGGAATCGTTCAAGACACTGTATACCGTATACGTCAGGCCCATACTAGAGTATGCAGCACCAGTCTGGAACCCACACCTGGTCAAGCACGTCAAGAAACTAGAGAAAGTGCAAAGGTTTGCGACAAGGTTAGTTCCACAACTCAGGGGTCTGTCTTATGAAGAAAGGTTGAGGGAAATAGGACTAACAACACTGGAGGAAAGAAGGGTCAGAGGAGACATGATAACGACATACAAAATACTGCGGGGAATTGACAAGGTAGATAGTGACAGGTTGTTTCAGAGAGGGAACACAGAAACAAGGGGACACAACTGGAAGCTGAAGACTCAGATGAGTCAAAGGGATGTCAGGAAACATTTCTTCAGCCACAGAGTAGTCAGGAAGTGGAATGGACTAGAGAAAGATATAGTGGAGGCAGGAACCATACATAGTTTTAAGACAAGGTATGATAAAGCTCATGGAGCAGGGAGAGCAGAGACCCAGTAGCAGACAGCGAAGAGGCGGGGCCAGGAGCTGAGTCTCGACCCCTGCAACCACAATTAGGTGAGTACAATTAGGTGAGTACACACACACACACACACACACACACACACACACAATATTTCTTCAGTCATAGAGTTGTCAGGAAGTGGAATAGTCTAGCAAGTGATGTAGTGGAGGCAGGAACAATACATAGCTTTAAGACGAGGTATGATAAAGCTCATGGAGCAGGGAGAGAGAGGACCTAGTAGCGGTTAGTAAAGAGGCGGGGCCAGGAGCTAAGTATCTACCCCTGCAACCAAAATTAGGTGAGTACACACACACACAGGCGGTAGTGTAGTGTAGTGGGACAAAAGGCTTCGAGAATCTTAATGGTTTTAGGGCGTGTATTAGCTGCTAGCAGAAGCCAGTGGTAGTGACAGGGTTAGTGAACAACCCTACAAGTGATAACCAAAGTTATTAGTTAAAAAGAGGCGAGAGGAAGCCTGAAATTATACAACAAAATTTGAAAGTTCCAAATCGTTAGAGGCCTAGCAGGTATCTGTTGCCACACAGATGATGTGAAGTTGATGAGAAGAATTCAGTCGGACGAGGACCAGGCAGAACTACTGAGGGAACTGGACAGGCTGCAGGCCTGGTCCAGTAACTGGCTACTGGAATTCAACCCCTCCAAGTGCAAAGTCATGAAGATTGGGGAAGGGCAAAGAAGAGCACAGACGGAGTACAGTCTAGGGGGCCACAGCTTACAAACCTCACTCAAGGAAAAGGATCTTGGGGTGAGTATAACACCAGGCACATCTCCTGAGGCGCACATCAACCAAATAACTGCTGCAGCATACGGACGCCTAGCAAACCTAAGAACAGCATTCCGATATCTTAATAAGGAGTCATTCAGGACCCTGTACACTGTGTACGTTAGGCTCATACTGGAGTATGCAGCGCCAGTTTGGAACCCTCACCTAGCCAAGCATGTTAGGAAACTAGAGAAAGTGCAAAGGTTTGCAACAAGACTAGTCCCGGAGCTAAGGGGTATGTCCTACGAGGAGAGGTTACGGGAAATCGACTTGATGACACTGGAAGACAGGAGAGGTAAAGGGGATATGATAACGACATATAAAATACTGAGAGGAATCGACAAGGTGGACAGAGACAATGTTCAAGAGTTGGGACACAGCAACAAGGGGTCACAGTTGGAAGTTGAAGACTCAGATGAACCACAGGGATGTTAGGAAGTATTTATTCAGAGTTGTGAGGAAGTGGAATAGTCTGGGAAGTGATTTAGTGGAGGCAGGATCCATACATAGCTTTAAGGAGAGGTATGATAAAGCTCATGGAGCGGGTAGAGTGACCGAGTAGCGGCCAGTGAAGAGGCGGGGCCAGGAGCTGTGACTCGACCCCTGCAACTACAACTAGGTGAGTACACACACACACACACACACACAACAGTGATTGTTTTGCATATTGTGATATCACCTGTTTACTGTGATCTTATCGCATACATATTTATATATATATGCGATATATATTTATATATTATGCATATTTTTATTAACAAACCTCAGACTTGATTTCCAGAGAAATAGAAAAAAACATTCAATAGCTCTCTAGCAAGAAGTGTGCAGAGACAATGCAGATGTAATGACCATTCCATCTACAGCATCACTACCACTTCAAAGTGCATGTAGTTTACTTCTCCCTTACAAGGCTAAAGTTCGGCTAACTAGTTCCCTGACTCCATAAATGTTACCTTGCTGACACTCCAGCAGCATGTGAGGCAGCAAATACCACTCCTCTTCGTTCATTCTGATCTAACAGGTTCACTGATGCACCATCTACTAGCACTTCCTAGCAGCTTCCTCTGCTTCCTCTCATGCCAGAAATATAAACCCTCTTGATAAACCTACGTTCTCCACCCTCTCTAAACCCCCAAACCGCAGGAACCCTCCAAATTATTCCTTTGGCAACTCCGCTCCATCTTCTAATTACTACGCTCTGAATTCTGGCCATAATATTAGGTGTCTGTGTAAAACATTCATTAATATGTCCCGCTGCTGCTCTCTGTAATTACACACTAAACGTTCCTCATATGCATAGAAAAAACACTAATCTTCATTTAAAAATGCACTCAGCTGAATTCCACCAAAAACTCAAAAAAAATAATCTCAAACATTTTTCTGTTGAAGCTTAAGTATTACGGAAATTGTGTTTGTAGAACATTTGAACATGTTTTAGCCTTAAACATCAAATTATTTTATTTTGCAATAAACATCAGAACATCATTAGGTTTAACGCGTTTTTTTTTTTTTTTTTAAAGTTAATTGGAAGCTGGGTCTGCGAGGGAATATTAAAAAGACAAAGAGCGTAAAAATACGAAATATCTTACAGATTATGAAGCCGGTTATATATCTTACGGTGAGCGAGCGAACGAGAGAGACTGAGAGAGAGACTGAGAGAGAGACTGAGAGAGAGACTGAGAGAGAGACTGAGAGAGAGACTGAGAGAGAGACTGAGAGAGAGACTGAGAGAGAGACTGAGAGAGAGACTGAGAGAGAGACTGAGAGAGAGACTGAGAGAGAGACTGAGAGAGAGACTGAGAGAGACTGAGAGAGAGAGACTGAGAGAGAGACTGAGAGGCGAGAGAGACTGAGAGAGAGACTGAGAGAGAGACTGAGAGAGAGCTGAGAGAGACTGAGAGAGAGACTGAGAGAGAGACTGAGAGAGAGACTGAGAGAGAGACTGAGAGAGAGACTGAGAGAGACTGAGAGAGAGACTGAGAGAGAGACTGAGAGAGAGACTGAGAGAGAGACTGAGAGAGAGACTGAGAGAGAGACTGAGAGAGAGACTGAGAGAGAGACTGAGAGAGAGCTGAGAGAGAGACTGAGAGAGAACTGAGAGAGAGACTGAGAGAGAGACTGAGAGAGGCAGAGAGACTGAGAGAGACTGAGAGAGAGACTGAGAGAGAGACTGAGAGAGAGACTGAGAGAGAGACTGAGAGAGAGACTGAGAGGCGAGAGGACTGAGAGAGAGACTGAGAGAGAGACTGAGAGAGAGACTGAGAGAGAGACTGAGAGAGAGACTGAGAGAGAGACTGAGAGAGAGACTGAGAGAGAGACTGAGAGAGAGACTGAGAGAGAGAGCTGAGAGAGGACTGAGAGAGACTGAGAGAGAGACTGAGAGAGACTGAGAGAGAGACTGGAGAGAGAGACTGAGAGAGAGACTGAGAGAGAGACTGAGAGAGAGACTGAGAGAGAGACTGAGAGAGAGACGAGAAGAGACTGAGAGAGACTGAGAGAGAGACTGAGAGAGAGACTGAGAGAGAGACTGAGAGAGAGACTGAGAGAGAGACTGAGAGAGAGACTGAGAGAGAGACTGAGAGAGAGACTGAGAGAGAGACTGAGAGAGAGACTGAGAGAGAGACTGAGAGAGAGACTGAGAGAGAGACTGAGAAGAAGAGAGCTGAGAGAGAGACTGAGAGAGAGACTGAGAGAGAGACTGAGAGAGAGACTGAGAGAGAGACTGAGAGAGAGACTGAGAGAGAGACTGAGAGAGAGACTGAGAGAGAGACTGAGAGAGAGACTGAGAGAGAGACTGAGAGAGAGACTGAGAGAGAGACTGTGAGAGAGACTGTGAGAGAGACTGAGATTGGGCAAATATTTTCAAAGCGAGTGATAGCAGAATTGGCAAGATCACCAGACATACTTAGAACACGTTTATATGCTGCAGAAAGCCCCATTGCGTGTAAAGCATCAATTAGATCTTGTGTTGTACTGTACACATACTCCAGGATACAGAGGAAATACTAGTTCACGTTTTGCATTGAATACTAACAATTGTGACACAGACAGTGCAGCTTGTGATGCCACTCACTGATTTGACAAATGACTTTCAGCAGTAGAGGTTTTTCATTTCATGTGTGCCTCAGGTTATATGCTTGGCACTAGGTTATATGCTTGGCACTATGATCTCTAGGTCTTTCTTTTTGAATGTGGTCTGCAGTCTCTTGTCACAGTTTATTCTCGGGAATGTGGGACAGATAACATCAAAAATACCTCTTCACTTATTTAAATCAGTAAATATAACTAAATGTTTCACATGTCTATTACTCAACTTGTCAGAATAATTTACCATTTATCACAATTTCCTTATACTTATCAGTTTATATTCTCTTCATTAATTCTACATCATCTGCAAACAGAGAGAAACTTTTCACTATTACTTTGTCATTCACATATACCACAGAGTATTGGTTCAAATACAGATCCTTGTGGAACCCCGCTTGTTACACTTCCCCATGCTGGCATCTCATCTGACAATTTCTTTTAATCTCTTTCCCCTAAGGAGCTTTTTGATTCATTGTAGTGTATTTCCAGTTATTTATATCAGATTGTCAAGTTTTAGGCTCCGTTCCCTTGAGAGGTACAGAATCAAATGCCATCAAGCAGTTCAAGAATATGCAATCCACCCGTCTTCCTCTTTCTTCCCTTTATCATAGAACTCCAACAGGTTTTAGGGACACTGCTTGCCATTTCTAAACCCCTTACTACTTACTGTATGTGAAACCACTTTTCTCCAAATGCTCCACCATTGTTTTTTGATTATTTTTACCTTATACAGTATATAGGCATATCAGTAATACTGGTGTGTGTGTGTGTGTGTGTGCGTGCGTGCGTGTGTGTGTGTGTGTGCCTTCACCAATTTGTAAACCTATTTGTGTCTGTTCCTCTCCTTTTCTCAGGATTACTCATGAAAGGCTGCACTCCATTCCAGCCTTTAAAGGCACAATCATACGGACTCTTAAAACTGTGTATAGACGACTTTCGCACCAGCTCTTCAACCCTATCGTTCCACCTCCCAACCATCCTCATACTGAAGAATGGCTTTATGCTTCCATTGTATATCATCATATCATTGTATATCTGTTAAATTGGTCTGTTAATATAGGTTTGCTCTTTATTTTTTTTTTTTTTCCTTTATCGAAGCCTTTAAGAATGTTGTAGGATGCAATGACATCTCGCTGTAGTGATGTCTCCCTGTAGTGACGTCTCCCTGTAGTGACGTCTCCCTGTAGTGACGTCTCCCTGTAGTGACGTCTCCCTGTAGTGACGTCTCCCTGTAGTGACGTCTCCCTGTAGTGACGTCTCCTGTAGTGACTTTCTCCTGTAGTGACGTCTCCCTGTAGTGACGTCTCCCTGTAGTGACGTCTCCCTGTAGTGACGTCTCCCTGTAGTGACGTCTCCCTGTAGTGACGTCTCCCTGTAGTGACGTCTCCCTGTAGTGACGTCTCCCTGTAGTGACGTCTCCCTGTAGTGACGTCTCCCTGTAGTGACGTCTCCCTGTAGTGACGTCTCCCTGTAGTGACGTCTCCCTGTAGTGACGTCTCCTGTAGTGACGTCTCCCTGTAGTGACGTCTCCTGTAGTGACGTCTCCTGTAGTGACGTCTCCTGTAGTGACGTCTCCCTGTAGTGACGTCTCCCTGTAGTGACGTCTCCCTGTAGTGACGTCTCCCTGTAGTGACGTCTCCCTGTAGTGACGTCTCCCCGTAATGACGTCTCCCCGTAATGACGTCTTCGTGATTATTTTCTTTCAGTCTTTTGAGGGATAATTCATTTAATTTTTCTCTGTAGGTAATTCCTATTAACTCCTGGGATCGTGAATTTAATTTCTAAACTTTGCCAAGGTAATGTAGAGGTAGGTGAGGGCACGTGACCTCTCACACTTAATTTTTATTGGAGTAACTTAAGCCAGCTTAAATTCTTTCGCACTTCCTTTTTATTGATTCCTTCAATATTTCCTCTCCCTTACTCACTGTTTCTACATTCTAGTCAATTTTTGTGACCTTAATTTTTTTTACGAGTTCATGCTGCAAAATTTTGCGAATATATCATGCGTCAAACTCAGTTCCTTCAAGAAAGTCTTATGTATTTAGTATATTAGTGTTATTCCGGAAAATAAAACACGAGCTGACAGAAGTTTTTAGAATGATGACACGGAGTGTGTAGTCAGTCAACCTGGGCCCAGGGACAAGAGCTACCTCTGACCCTCTAAGAAATAATTAGTTACATGCATTTCAGCAGCTGGAAATCTGGGATTTCTTTATCATGCTCTGGTTGTTTGTTGATCATCTGTCCGGAGCGGGGTAGGTAGGTCTGGGGTTGGTGTGGGAATCATTACAGGAACAGGAGTCGGGTGTGTCCAAAAGGTTAATTTGATTGGTCGCTGTTTGTCGCGGAAGAGCCTTCCGATTCTCTGATTTTTTTTTTTTTATCTTCTCAATGTATTCTCCTATGTGGAGAAAAAAAATGAGAATACAAGTCATTAGCCCCACAAGCTCCTCTTGTATCGCACATCACCTCAGTTTCCTCCTAAAGGGAATTGACTTTTTCTTTCTCATTCCTCATCCAATTTGCTCTTTAGATATATGTAGATAGTGCGCCTCGCCTCCTGATCTTTGCTCCTGCGATTTACTATTTTCTCACTCATAAGTAGGACTACCTCTAAATTTGAGCCAGTAGGCTGTGTAACTTGTGCAGGTACTCACCTACATGTGACTGTAGGGGTCGAGTCTCAACTTGTCGCTTGCCACATTCACTCCCTTGTAGCGTGGTAGGCTTTATTGTACCTGCTCTTAAAGCTCTGTATGAAGCTTGAATCAACTGTATGTATTCTCCTATATGTGGTTCCAGGGATTGATTCATAGCTCCTGGCCCCGGCTTTTCGCTAGTCACTACTAGATTCACTCTTTCTGTTTCAAGAGCCTTATTGTAACTCTTCTTAAAGGTATGTATGGATCCTGCCTCCACTATTACACTCTAGATTGTTCCACTTCCTGACAACTCCAGGGCTGAAGAAATACTTCCTAACATCCCTATGATTCATCTGAGTTTTCAGCTACAGCAGTATCCCCTTGTTCCTGTATCCCATCTCTGATACATTCTTGCCCTGTCCACCATGTCAATTCCTCTCAGTATTTTATAAGTCGTTATCATGTCCCCCATATCCCTCTTGTCCTTCAGCTTCGTCAGGTTGAGTTCCCTTAACCTCTCCTCATAGGACATATCCCTTAGCTCCGGGATTAGTCTTGTTGCAAACTTTGCATTTTCTCTAATTTCTTGACGCAGTTGACTAAGTGTGGGTTCCATACTGGTGCTGCATACTTTATATGGGACATAGGTACACGGTGTACAGCGTTGTGAATGACTACTACATACTTAGATTTCGAAACGCTATTCTTAGGATTGCCTGGTGCCCATATGATGCAGCAGTTATTTAGTTAATGTCAGACTCGGTAGATATACTCGGTATGATGCTCACCCCAAGATTCTTTTCCATGAGTGAAGTTTCCAGCCTCTGACCCCAGAACCTGCACCCCATATGCGGTCTTCTTTATCCTTCCCCAAACTTTATGGCTTTGCAATTGGTGGGGTTAAACTCTAGGATCCATTTGTCCCTGGCTTGCAGCCTGTCCAGATCCCTATGTAGTCTTACCAGATCCTCGTCCATTTGTATTCTTCTCATTAGTTTCACATCGTTTGCAAATAGGGACACCTCTTAATCTATCCCTTCAGTCATGTCAGTCACGTATAAAGGAAACGGCACCGGATCAAGGACTGACCCTTGTGGAACCCCTTTCGATACATGCGCCCACTCTAACACTTCATGTACCATCATTTGTTGTTTAATTCTTGTCAGGTATTCTCTGATCCATTTCAGTGCTTTTCCTGCTATTTCTGCCTGCTCCTCGAGTTTTTTGTACCAGTATCCTGTGCTGTTTTATGTCAAATCCTTCTTACAGTACAAAATGTTCTCTACTCATATCTTTCTCTCGTGTTTATTTATGTTACCTTGTCGTAGAACTCCAGTAGGTTTGTGACGCAGGATTTTTCCTCTCAGAATCCGTGCTGGTTGTCATTTATAAGCCCTTTATTTTCTAGGTGCTCCACCACTCTTCTGATAATCTTCTCCATCCCCTTACATGCTATACATGTCAGTATCACTGATCTGTAGTTTAATGCTGCCTGTCTTTTTCATTTCTTAAAAATTAGAACTACATTTGTTGTTTTCCACACCCCAGGCAGTTATCCTGTTTCCATAGAAGCATACAAAGTGCCTTCGCTCTTTCTCGCAAGACCCATGGAGATATGTTATCTGGGCCCACTGCCTTCGAGGTATCTAGTTCACCTAGCAGTTTCTTCACCTCCTCGGTTGACTGCAGTGTGTCCAGTACTTGCTGGTGGGCCGAACTTACTCAGCTTGCTGGATCTCTTTCTGTATCCACTGAGAATGCCTCCCTAAATCTCGTGCTGAGCTCTTCACATACTTCCTGGTAACTCCTTGTGAACCTTTCCCCCTCAGCCTGATTACCTGGTTCTTGATTGTTTTCTTCTTCTTGATGTGGGTGTCTAACAACTTAGGGTCGGATTCGGCTTTCGATGCTTTGTCATTTTCATATTGCCTCTGGGCCATCCTCCTCATCCATGCATATTCGTTTCTGGCCCTTCGCTTCAACTCCTTGCTTTCCTGAGTCCTTTGCCTTTTATATTTTTTTCATGCTCTAGCACCCTTGGTTTTGACCTCTCTGCACTTCTGGGTAAACCATGGATACACTCTGGTCTTTCCATTGTTTCTGTTGCCCTCGGATGCGATCTTTTTTCTATTCCCTACTGTACTTCATACAAGAATTGAGTCATGCCTGTTTTGTCCCCTTTTTGAAGTCTAGCTTCTTCGCTCCTTCTCGTAATGCTTTACTCTCCACTGTTAACTCAACATGGTATTCAAAACTCAGACCATGTGATCACTAGCACCGAAGAGCCTTTTGTATGTAACATCCCCGATATTGAAATTGGTCAAGATGAATATGAGGTCCAGTCTTGCTGGTTCTTCCGCTCCTCTCTCTCTGGTTGTGTCCCTAGCATGAAGTTTTTCAGTACCACTTCAAGGATCTTAGCCCTCCACGTTGTTGGTCTCGCATGTGCCTCCAGGTTTTCCCAGTCAATCTCCTTGTGGTTGAAATCTGCCATGATGAGTAACTTTGTCCTGCTCATGTGGGCCCTTTTAGCCACCACGGCTAGTGCATCCACCATTGCTCTTGTTGCTCTCATCGTTCTCTTGTCTTGGTCTCTTGCTATTCAGTGGTAGGTTGTACATCAGTGCTATCACCAACTTTGGACTCCCGGTCAGAAGTGTTTCTACCATGTAGTCATCTTCTTCTCCTCTCTTCATTCCTCCCATCTCCTCAATGCTCCACTTGTTTTTTATGAGTAGTGGAACTCCTCCTTCCCCTCTGTTCCTTCTGTCTTACCTCAGGATCTGATAGCCAGTCGGGAAGATCGTGTATGTGATCGTCCTCACGAGTCCGTGAGAGCTATGATGGTTTCGGGATGCCTCCATGATTCGTTCATGCTACTCCTCACTCTTTTTTGTTATTCTGTCTGCATTGGTGTAACATACCTTCATCTCCTTATGTATTATATTCTGGGGTGTGGGGAGGGTTGATGTGGGCTGGGGGTCTGGAAACCAATGTTGGATATTGTGGGAGACTGCTGTTGAGGTGGTATTAATTCTTGGGGTAGGGTGGGGTACTGTAGGTGTAGAGTGTGGCTTGTCTCGAGATATTGTGTTTGAGTGGGGTTGAGGGGGCTCTGTGAGTGGCTGTGTTTGGTGTTTCCCCCGAGGCTGAGCTTCCGGAACTGTCTGTTGGTGCCTGCCCTGTCTGTCTCTGATTACTGCCACTGGCGTCTTAGTACCCTGTCTCATATCCCGTTCTTTTCGTCTTCTGCCACGGTCACATGTTCTCTCTAGACTTGAATACTGCTGTACAGTAACAGCCCATTCAGGGTAGGTGAAATTGCAGATCTATAGAATGTATTAGTTCAGTCATGCACCTTAATTAGTGGGAACGTTTGAAAGATACATCACAATTTCCACCTGGAAAATCCTAGAGGGACTGGTCCCAAATCAGCACACAGAAATCACTCCCAGCGAAAGCAAAAGACTAGACAGACGGTGTAACATACTCTCAATGAAAAGCATGGGTGCCACGAGTAAACTGAGAGAGAACTCATTAAGTGTCCGAGTCCCAAGACTGTTCAATAGCCTCCCATAATACATAAGGGGAAATACCAATAGACCCCTAGCTGTTTTCAAGAGGGAACTAGACATACTTGAAGTCAGTACTCGATTTGCCGGGCTATGGTTCGTACGTTGGATTGTGAGGTGCCAGCAATAACAGCCTGGTTCATCAGGCCCTGATCCACCAGGAGGCCTGGTCGAGAACCGGGCCGCTGGAGCGTTGACCTCCCCGGAAGACCCTCCAGGGATGTAGACCGCAAACAGAACCGCCCTCAACACCACTCCCATCACTGCCCCTGTCACCTTGCAGCTGCCCCCAGTACCACTTAACCATTGTCCTTGCCACCACCCATGCTACTCTCCCCACCTCTGCTACTCTCCCCACTACTGCTGCCAGCAACACAACCACTACTGCCCCGACAACCCCTTTCCTTCTTCCTTCCACTAACCACCGCCTCAACAACCCCAACTTCCTTCCATTATGGGATATCCTAGGCAATTTGCACATATGTTACTAAGTACGATAATTGTAATCACCTAACTTGTGTAAATGTACTTACGTGTAATTGTACCAAAATAAACTTACTTTCCCTCCTCCCAGCAACCGACACCCCAACATCCTCTCACTCTGGGGAACCTCGACAACCAACCTGTCCACCATTACCACCCCTCCCAACCCAACAACCGCCAACCACCCTACCATCAACAAGGTCGCCTCGTAAAAGATACTGCGTCATTTCGCCGAGTTAAAACTTTCTCAATTAACGTAATTCAACGAGCATCATTATCATAAAACTGGCGTATCACAGCCTACTTAATTAAGCGGGGTAAAGGGAAAACGCTGACTCCTTTTATGCTAAGAGCAATATATGTATACACAGACACATATATAATATAAATTTATTCATATATATATATATATATATATATATATATATATAATATATATATATATATATATATATATATATATATATATATATATATATATATTACCAATAGGTATATTTTATTACATAATATGGAACAAAAAGATTTAAGAGATACATTGTTGATATTAAGATGGCATATACAGTACACGAGGTGTGAGATATACATGTCTAGTACATATTGATACATGTTTGTCACTGATTATAATGCGAAAATCTCATCCAGCTCCTCAGAACTGGGGCGCGTGCCCAAAAAACAGCATGCATTTACCCCTCTGAACAGCAGCGCTGAGTCGCTGGAACAGAAAACTAGCTGCCCTGGGATCCCTAGTTACCCTGTTGAGTCTTTTGCCCAGCTCCTTGAGGAACTTAGATGCACTCTCTCCATGAGCCAAGGGTCTCCGAACCTATGGGAACAAACATATAATGATGGGCAAGTTCTCCATATTTTCTCGACTTTTGGGACTCCCTGAAGGTGGCAGCTGCCCCTCCTTCCTCCCTGGTGTATTGGAGATAAGTATTAGCCAAGGTAGATTAACATGTGTAGTCCCACACCACCTGCTTGCCGTCTGTCCAGGCTTGAAGGGTGATACCATCTGGACGCTTTTGGCTGCCATCAGATCTGCATAGTTGGGGTGGCTCCCTTACTGCTGGGCATCCGTCTGTTGTGATGCTCCTCTTGATAATGTTATTAACCTCTTCATGTCTTGCAATCTTTCCCTCGGATTTACGACACACAAGACCATGGTACCCGAATCGGTCTGCTGCTTCACTGCCACAAATACACCTGTGTTCGGCGAGAATAGGGGCGGCAAGTCGAAGGGCAACACCAATGCGGATGGTCTGTAGGTCGAGGCGTGTGCCAAGGCTGAAGTTGGGAACAGCCAACAGAAAGTCCCCTGCAGGATGAGCTCTCACTGCAAGGAGGCGGGCTCTATCCTTCCCTGACACACTCTGAAGCATTGCTGAGGCTATATTCTCTACTATTGGGCCATCCCAGTGCGACTGTTTGTAGTTGTTGGGGGGAGCAGGCCTGGTTTCAGAACCCGTTAGATTATCCCAGATCCTGGCTCCATCGACGAACTTTTGGTCATGAATTCCAATCTTGTCCCTAAGATGTTCAGTGAGAATCGCTGCTACAAGCCCTCTGGATGCAATGCATGAAGACAGGAAAGCAGGTAGAGCAATCTGAGATGACTTGCCTCCTAGTCTGACTGGGAGTGTAGCTTGGTCCCACTGCCCATCTTCTAGAGTAAGGTTAAGTACTTTAGTAAAGATCTGCTTCAGGATACTGTCATATTCGTGCAGTATAGGGTTATCATGTGAAGGAGCACATCTTAGGAAATATGTCAACCTGGGCAGACTCAAGCATTTTGTGAGAAGGTACAAGACATCATGGGTGTCAAGATTGCCTATATTTTATATATATATATATATATATATATATATATATATATATATATATATATATATATATATAATAAAATCTTTAGCTCAAGTACTTTCACGCCTTTCAGTGCATCATCAGGCGCTATACAATGTTGCAGGAGCAGCAACTGAAGAAATGAGTGGAAGTTTTCTCAAAGTAACTACCGATACCTATGTAATCTGCAATGAAATAAAATTTGTTTGTTTAAGTATGGTAGGGCGGGGTGACACCAGCTCCAGCTTCTCTCAGAATATGAGAGTCACCGGTCAGTTTGCCACCCACCCCACCAATCCTTCCCAGCCACTTACCCAGCCCCACAGAAGCACCCACCCATCTTCACAACACCACCCACGATGCCCATCCCCACAACCCGCCAAACCCCACCCCAATTGGGGTAGGCGAGGGCCTCCAAGTTCAGAGAAAGTTGGAAACAAAAATAGGAGATATAAGAACAAGTTATGTGACATAAGTGATTACGCTGCAGTAGTGGATAATACACATATGGAATGTTATTCCTTGTAACCTAATTAATTAAAGAAAAATGAATGCACTCATTTGTCAGTTTAAAATCCGTACGTCACGGGAGGTTCTAGAACCTGCCGTGACGTTCAGCTTTATTGACTACGTTTCGCCCACACAGTGGGCCTTAGCAAGTCATAAAGAGATCTACCTGGATAAAGAGTACATGAGTATATATTGTGTGGAGTCAGGTGGAGAATGCTGGGTAGGTTGGATCTGAGACGGACCTGCACGGGACGGGCGGGATTGTATATTATGTAGGATAACAATAAAGAAATTTCCTGGCAAGGGGTTCAGTTATGTTGTTGAAGACGTTGTTCTGGATGAAATTGTTAGATATACAGATAAGTGACGACTCCAAAATTCTGCGGTTCTGAGTTTCTTCCTCCCTGGCGATGAGTCTTGTGTCTTTGTAGTTGATTAAATTGTTGTGGAAGTTTTGGTGTTGAACTCGGGCAGTCCTTAAATCGTCCATTCTGCGTGCTTATTGGTGCTCTGTAATGCGTGTTTGGAGGTCTGTTGATGTCTCGCCCACGTATATTTGGGTGCAATCGTTGCAAGGGATTCTGTATACCAATGCAGAGGATTGCACCTGGTGGTGGTTCTTACCGGTGATGTTTTTGTTGGTGGTGGATGTGGAGGTCGATACTTGGAAAAGATGTTGGAAAAGTGATTGCCAACGGAGTTGGTAGTGAGGACTATGTCTTCCCTGTTGGCAGTATCTTGTCTGTGTGAGTTGAAGATGCTGTTTGCCCGGTATCATCAGTCTCTAATGAAGTGACAACGATAGTGAAGTTTAGAAAATACTTGTTCGATGAGAGAGCATTCTTCCTCAAGGAACTCATTGCAATAAATTCGGAGGGCACAAAGAAAAAAGCGTATAATTACACCACTGGGCGTATGTGCAGCATCTCAGATTTCCCTGCCAGCCTTTTCTCCTTCTCCCATGGATTCTGTGAGCTGGCGAAGAAAATTCTTCTATAAATTATATATAAAACGGCAGGAGTAGATGACCCCAGTTACATCAGTGGCACCCAGCATGTGAGACAGCACAGGCGATAAGACCCGCTGTAACTTCAGCACATAAATTTTGCACTTGGGACAACCCAATTTTGGGAAAGGCTGGTGCGGCTATGCTAGCACGTGCAAGAACTGTTAATGCGAGAGCTCGCCTTTTAGCAGTGAGTGTACATTTTTCGGGTGACTTTCTCCTAACCATTCCCATCTCTGGTACACGTTCTTACCTGCAGACCCGTCGTAGTGCAGTAGGTCTCCTTGCTGCCCCAATTCACACAGAGTAAAAGGGTACTGGTAGGCGACCACAACGGTCTGAAGTCAACGAAATCATAAAGAGAAGTCCTGCTAAAGCCCTGTGCCCAGCCAAGACAGAACCTCGACCTTTACTACCCAGCACCACAAATATGCCTGCCTATCGCCCTGATGGGATGACGTATCCCTGGAAGAATGTAAAACAGCTGGTGTGGGACTAGTGCGTCTACGTGGCCAATGTCTATATCCATCAAAGTACAAATGAACAGGGCAGTGCGGATGGTCACAGGGAAGTTCACAAACTCAACAAATTGAGGGATTTGGCCCACCAGTACCATTTAGAAGATCAGAAACCTTCGGCCCCTCTGGAAAGCATGTCATGGGTTTCCTCAAGGAGCTGGGCTCCAGGCTCGTCGAAACCACTAGAGAACCGAGGGTTACCACCTTTCTCTTCCAGTGCCTCAGTGTGGCGATCTAGAGAAAACGCCTGCTGCATCGTAGGTCCGAAGAGCTTTAGGAGCTCCACAGCTTAGATTAGCGTTTACTCATTTTGCAATTCTGAGTGTATGTAAATTCCTCTACTTATAAATATGAAAGCATATATTCCATCTATCATTCAAATAAATTTTTAAAAAATAAACCGATAACTATATATGCAAAAGGGTTGACAGAGGAAGTAAATAAACAACTCTTGAGTACAAATACCTGAATTTTTCTCAGAATAGTTCATTCTCTTCCGAGAACGAGGGTCCCCGAAAAACATTAGTCTTGTTGCTAACTCTGACCCACAGCAAAAGAAATTGGGATGAAAAACATAAATAATACAAAAGTTTTTTTCGATTTGGTGATAATTGCTAAGGTATTTTCTGTTGTGTTAGAGACCATAGCTGTCTTACTAACCTTTCCAAGAGTAGCTCTCTCTTTTAGCCCTTCAGGGATATTCCTTGATTCTGGTGAGGGGATGTTCCAAGTAATTAAATTTGTCCTTCCTTCTGTTGGAATAAACCTGAATGCCTCCCGTTCCTATAGCTCTGTACAGCCCCTACTGGTTTAGTAGTTTCCCTCCTAAATATAATAATGATTTCCCTCTTCTAGGTGTCAAAAAACCATCTTGTTGAATTGGCGTAATTCAGGGCCTGGGCTACCTGTAAGGTGAACTAGGAGACTCCTAAGGTGACCAACACTGGGAGCGCACAGAAAATTACTTTTCAGAAATCCAAAGATAACCTGCTCAAGAAATAAAAATTAATCATCACTAGTATTTACCTAATTTTTCGACTTAAAATACCTATAAAAAATGCTTAACTGGTATTAATTGACAATACATTTGTTTTGGTGGGTAAGCTAAATATGAGATGGATCCAGAATTGTTAGCCAAGAGATTCAAATTCTTTTGTACCGCTAAAGCCCTTACACTTCTCCACTAGTCTCTGATTCCCTTGTTCTTTTCATCTCCTCTTCCCCTTTAATCCTCCTTCTAGTCTTTCCCTCCTTTCCATCCATCTACTCTTACCCTCCCTCCTAGTATTATTATTATAATCATGGGGAGCGCGAAACCCATAGGGACTATACGGCCCCCGTAGGGAGGGGGAAATGGAAGGTATTCAGGCTCAATTCTGGGAACCGGAGCACAGATCTAATTCTCTAGATCAAGAGCCCCTCACCTTAAGGGGTTCCTTCTAGTATGATCAATCCTCGTTCATCACCACACCAGTCATTATATAAGAAGAATATAAAGGCATAATCCCGTGAGTGGCACAATAAATACATAAACAACATGTCGTCAGAAGTTTGTCTCTTTGTATTTTTCGAGTTAATCATCTATCATTCCTAACATACTTTTTAGTCCCGGGATTGTTCCTGTTGATTCTTGCTTTGCTAGAACATTACCTGATTCTCTGTTTTGTTTTTTTCAAAACAAAGGTGATTCGAACTTACCTTGGCGGTCTCCTCGCATTTTCTCTGGGCCTGTAATCTGGTTTAGTTTTTTTATTTCCCACTCGTGTGATGCCAGTGGTTCAGAGTGAGCCTAAATGTCTAGAAGTTGCACGATAAGAGAGGTTTCAGTTACGATATTGCTTTTTTTTTTTTTTTTGCTTCGCGTTTTAATCAAATTTAGAAATAATTGTTTTTAGTGAAGAATTAGAGTAACTCCCCAAGGAGAGATTAAGAAATACTAGGTAATAGCAAAATAAAATCTTAAGGGATAATATAAAATATTCCATTCTGGAAGATTTAAAAATAAAAATATCCCTAATAGTATTCCAGAAAAAAAATCATTGTGGACGCAGGTGAATTTTCAAATTATTTTTTTTCCTGTAATTACGTGAGACATCAATTCACTGAATAAATAAAATGTCGGCGGCATATTTGCCCCAGAAAGCCTGGGATTACAGCCAATATTTGTATATATTTTTTTCTTGTTCTCACCTAGTTTCAAAAAAATCCTGTTGGATACTCACACAAGGACTGGTGACCTAATCTTCTCCCTTCACTCTAGTGGGGCTGAGCTTGTCTGTTCCAAGCCATTACTGTCAGAGACCATTGGTTGACGGATGTAGACGAATAATTTCCATTGGAAATCGGTCACGTTGTGAAATTGCTCATGTGTTGCTTGTATTTTAACTAAAAAAATATATCAAACTGAAACTTTATTTCTTTTAACAGCACTTTTTTCATAGTTTTTATCTATATAAACATAATTTCAATTAAGTGACGCAGGCATGAAGAAGTGATAGTGTTTGTGCTGCTAATTTATTTATTATGAATGTTGACGTATCCTAACATTTATATATATATATATATATATATATATATATATATATATATATATATATATATATATATATATATATATATATATATATATATATATATATATACGTATATATATTTTAGGGGAAATTATCAGATAGCGTCAATATCTCTTAGTGAAGAAGCTTTAACATGGTAGAGGAGGCTGAGGAATATTTCTCAGCACTGAAAGTAACACTTGCTCTTCTTCATATACTGTATTTACTCAATTAATTTATACATCTGTATACGTTAATGTACACTATTTCGTAAGAAAGAGCATTAGTGTCTATAATAATAAAAATTTAGAAGCAGAGATTCCGCTTCGCAAATTTTGACCAGGTTCTATGATTGAATTTTACTTATGAGGATTGTACGCCAAGCTAAATACAAATGGTGCAGTACGGTCGGTGGACATGGCAAAATAAAGGCACAGTGAATACAGAGCTTTTATTAACTTTACCTGGAGAGAGAGTTTACCTGGAGAGAATTTCAGGGGTCAGCGCCCCTGCGGCCCGGTCTGTGACCAGGCTTGCTGAGAGATATGATCTGTTATCACGAGGGATGTTCAGGCAACCTGGCCACGTGCTAATTTTAATTGTCAGGAGCAGCCAGGAAAAAAACACAAATATTGAGGATGTTTCTGGAAGTATAAGTTTCACTTCTCCGGAGAGGAAAATGCCTTACCTGTCTTTATGAAAGCCACTAAGATTATTTATATAGGCTTGGGGATGTGCTAGAGAGCTTCAGCTTGAGGATGTGCTAGAGAGCTTCAGCTTGGGGATGTGCTAGAGAGCTTCAGCTTGGGGATGTGCTAGAGAGCTTCAGCTTGGGGATGTGCTAGAGAGCTTCAGCTTGGGGATGTGCTAGAGAGCTTCAGCTTGTGGATGTGCTAGAGAACTTCAGCTTGGGGATGTGCTAGAGAGCTTCAGCTTGGGGATGTGCTAGAGAGCTTCAGCTTGGGGATGTGCTAGAGAGCTTCAGCTTGGGGATGTGCTAGAGAGCTTCAGCTTGGGGATGTGCTAGAGAGCTTCAGCTTGGGGATGTGCTAGAGAGCTTCAGCTTGGGGATGTGCTAGAGAGCTTCAGCTTGGGGATGTGCTAGAGAGCTTCAGCTTGGGGATGTGCTAGAGAGCTTCAGCTTGGGGATGTGCTAGAGAGCTTCAGCTTGGGGATGTGCTAGAGAGCTTCAGCTTGGGGATGTGCTAGAGAGCTTCAGCTTGGGGATGTGCTAGAGAGCTTCAGCTTGGGGATGTGCTAGAGAGCTTCAGCTTGGGGATGTGCTAGAGAGCTTCAGCTTGGGGATGTGCTAGAGAGCTTCAGCTTGGGATGTGCTAGAGGCTTCAGCTTGTGGATGTGCTAGAGTGCTTCAGCTTGTGGATGTGCTAGAGAGCTTCAGCTTGGGGATGTGCTAGAGAGCTTCAGCTTGTGGATGTGCTAGAGAGCTTCAGCTTGTGGATGTGCTAGAGAGCTTCAGCTTGTGGATGTGCTAGAGAGCTTCAGCTTGTGGATGTGCTAGAGAGCTTCAGCTTGGGGATGTGCTAGAGAGCTTCAGCTTGGGGATGTGCTAGAGAGCTTCAGCTTGGGGATGTGCTAGAGAGCTTCAGCTTGGGGATGTGCTAGAGCGCTTCAGCTTCAAATGTTATACGAAAAAAGCTTAACCAAGATTTTATCTGGAGAGGGTTCCAGGGGTCAACGCCCCTGCGGCCTGGTCTGTGACCAGGCCTCATGTTGGATCAGGGCCTGATCAACAAGGCTGTTACTGCTGGCCGCACGCAGTCCAACGTACGAACCAGAGCCTGGCTGGTCAGGTACCGACTTTAGGTGCCTGTCCAGTGCCTGCTTGAAGACAGCCAGGGGTTTATTGGTAATCCCCCTTATGTATGCTGGGAGGCAGTTGAACAGTCTTGGGCCCCTGATACTTATTGTGTTGTCTCTCAACATGCTAGTAGCACCCCTGCTTTTCATTGGGGGATGTTACATCGTCTGCCGAGTCTTTTGCTTTCGGGAGTGACTCTCGTGTGCAAGTTTGGTACTAATCCCTCTAGAATTTTCCAAGTGTATATAATAATGTATCTCTCCCGCCTGCGTTCCAGGGAGTACAGGTTTAGGAACTTCAACCGTTCCCAGTAATTGAGGTGGTTTATCGCAGTTATGTGTGCCGTGAAGGTTCTCTGCACATTTTCTAGATCAGCAATTTCACCTGCCTTGAAAGGTGCAGTTAGTGTGCAGCAATATTCCAGCCTAGATAGAACAAGCGACCTAAAAAGTATAACTTAAAAATATATATATATATACTCAAAACAGCTGAGGATGGAATAGCATAAAAATATAATGTAAAATATTAAAATTCAACATTTTGTAATTAACGATAAAACATAAAAAAAAAATAGGAATATTTTGAAAATTAATAAAAAATCACAAAATATATCATTTTTGGAAGGGTTTATGGAGTGAAACTAATCACCCAAAACTTAGTTAACCTGAAGTTTGGAAAAGATTTATTGATACATTTGACATATACCAAAATTAACATTAAATTTAAAAATACATTGTGTTTCACTGGTGTATAGAAGGTTGCAAAGCATTACATAGAGAAAAAAATATGTCAGTACTAAAACGAAATCTTTGTTGCTGGTTTTAAAATCTCACTTCTATGGTGAACATATATATATATATATATATACATTTTTTTTTTTGGCAAATTTTGGAAAAAATTCTGGAAACTGTTAAGATTTTGGGTTATATAAAGTTTTATTATAGAAAGGCATGATTTTAGTCATACACGCCGCCAGGGAATTGGTGTTCTCGAAGATTGATTTCTAGTATTCTGCTAGTTTCTACTGAAATAGTATAAGCTTTGACAGATGTATACCTTTTAAAGTAATATTTTCAACGATGTAAAAAATGAGGAAAATGCCGATCTAGCAGTTTGGATGTGATTATCATATTAAGTGTTTATTAGATATCAAAACTTTTGAAACTATAATCTGAAGAATTTCTAATCTTTTGTTTTAAGCACAGGTTATGCAGAGCGTCATGTTACGAGACACAATGGGTGTAGTTAATTTGGGGTATTTTCCTTAATTTCTTAGTGTTTCAGGGAAAGGCAAACATTGTGCTCCACATGTGTTTTTATAATTTGGAAATCGATACCAATAAAATTTATAGTACCAACACAGAAATAAATACTCAAATATTTCGTTAAGTAAGATACTCTAGTAATTAAATTTAGATGATCTGAACTGGTATTCTAAAATTATAGTTTGAAAAACCAATACCAACCACATCACACTGTCAACACAGGTAACAAATTGGCATTTAAACAGTCCGATAAAAATCTAAATCATTCGTCATGTAAGGTACACCAACTTAGAAAGTATAAAGCCACTCTGAAAAGGCGTTCCCATTGAGTCGCTCTGAAATTTTGGAATAAAATAAAAAAATGAACAAGTGTTAAATTATAATTTAACATTCCGTATCTTCAAATAATGTTCATCTAGCTGTTTGTGGAAGACAAACAAAAATATGGAGAAACGATTTAAAAAAAAATAATAAAAGGTTTGCTGAAGAATGTTCAGCAAACAAGAGAAATACTGAGACTAAGTCACTAAAAAGAGAATATAATTCACGACTTCAAAGAGACACTCAAGAAGAAGGCTTTTTTAAGCAGTCAAGAAGTATAATTCCCAGTGTATGTACTCTGAGTGTTCACTTTAATCTCTCTCTCTTTTTTAGAGAGATGAAAGTGTCCTCGACAGGAAGAGCAAGGTTTATAGGCAGCCATAAATGCGACCGTATAGACGATAAACTTTAAACCCAATAAACCAACATGGTAATCTATGCAGACACTAGGAGAATACAGGTGTGGAACGAGAAGTGAGCATTAAATATTTATGATATTCTAATTCTTTTTTAATGTCGTGCGCTGTCAACAATTGTTGTAAATGTGTGAGGATGATGTATTTTACATGTGAATTTAAAAGTGTTCACAACAGAGTACATTCTAAAAGGTACGTTTACCGGCGGCAACACAAACGCGAATTTTAAATTACATATGCATATATGAATACTGTTCATACATTATTATTATACATGAATATATATATATATATATATATATATATATATATATATATATATATATATATATATATATATATATATATATATATATATTATTTATATATATAATGGATAAAATAGCTTCAAGGAGAATATTTGGGTTTCTTCATGAAGCCATTTGAATATTCCACTTCCTCTACCTACCACCCCATCTTTTCATTATTTTTTACCAATAGATATATTTTATTACATAATATAGTACACAAGATTTGAAGAGATGCACTTTCTCTATTTTCTTTATGTGCTTGGCTAGGTATGGGTTCCAAACTGGTGCTGCGTACTCCAGTATGGGCCTAACGTACACACTGTACAGGGTTCTGAACGATTCCTTATTAAGATGTCGAAATGCTGTTCTTAGGTTTGCTAGGCGCCCGTATGCTGCAGCAATTATTTGGTTGATGTGCGCCTCCGGAGATGTGCCTGGTGTTATACTCACCCCAAGATCTTTTTCCTTGGGTGAGGTTTGTAGTCTCTGGCCCCCTATGTACTCCGTCTGCGGTCTTCTTTGCCGTTCCCCAATCTTCATGACTTTGCACTTGGTGGGGTTGAAGTCCAGGAGCCAATTTCTGGACCAGGCTTGCAGCCTGTCCCGATACCTTTGTAGTTCTGCCTGGTCCTCGTCCGACTGAATCCTTCTCATCAACTTCACATCATCTGCAAACAGGGACACTTCGTAGGTTATTCCTTCCGTCATGTCATTCACAAATACCAGAAACAGAACCGGTCCTAGGAGTGACCCCTGTGGAACCTCACTCGTCACAGACGCCCAGTCTGACACCTCGCCACGAACCATGACTCGTTGTTGTCTTCCTGACAGGTATTCCCTGATCCATTGGAGTGCCTTCCCTGTTATCCCTGCCTGGTCCTCCAGCTTTTGCACTAATCTCTTGTGTGGAACCGTGTCAAACGCCTTCTTACAGTCTAAGAAAATGCAATCTACCCACCTCTCTCTCTCTTGTCTTACTGCTGTCACCCTGTCATAGAACTCCAGTAGGTTTGTGACACAGGATTTCCCGTCCCTAAAAGCGTGTTGACTACCGTTGATAAGCTCATTTCTTTCTAGGTGTTCCACCACTCTTCTCCTGATAATCTTCTCCATGACTTTGCATACTATACATGTCAGTGACACTGGTCTGTAGTTAAGTGATTCATGTCTGTCTCCTTATTTAAAGATTGGGACTACATTTGCTGGCTTCCATACCTCAGGTAGTCTTCAATCGATGTGTTGAATATTGTTGTTAGGGGTACGCATAGTGCCTCAGCTCCCTCTCTCAGGACCCATGGAGAGATGTGATCCGGCCCCGTCGCTTTTGAGGTATCTAGCTCACTCAGCAGCCTCTTCACTTCTTCATCGGTTGCGTGTATTGTGTCCAACACTTGGTGGTGTACCCCTCCTCTCTGTCTTTCTGGAGTCCCTTCTGTCTGTTGAGTTCCTCACACACTTCGTGGTCATTTCTTGTGATCTCTCCTCCTTCCTTTCTTAGCCTGATCACCTGGTCCTTAACTGTTGTTCTCCTCCTGATGTGGCTGTACAACAGTTTCGGGTCAGGTTTGGCTTTCCCTGCTATGACATTCTCGTACTGTCGTTGGGCCTCCCTACTTACCTGTGCATATTCGTTTCTGTCTCTCCTTATTTTCCTGGGTCTTTTGTCTTCTATACTTCTTCCATTCCCTAGCACACTTGGTTTTGGCCTCCCTGCACCTTTGGGTGAACCTCGGGCTCATCCTGGCTTTTTCGTTGTTTCTGTTTCCCTTGGGTACAAACCTCTCCTCAGCTTCCTTGCATATTGTTGTCACATATTCCATCATCTCGTTTACTGATTTCCCTTCCAAGTTCTCTGTTCCACTGAACCCCATTTAGAAAGTTCTTCATGCCCGCGTAGTCCCCTTTCTTGTAGTTTGGCTTCATTCTTCTGGCCCTATCTGCCTCCCCCTCCACTTGTAACTCTAATGTGTAATCAAAGCTTAAAACCATATGATCACTGGCCCCGAGGGGTCTTTCATGTGTGATGTCCTCAATATTTGCACTACTCAAGGTGAATACTAGGTAAAGTCTCGCTGGTTCATCCTCTCCTCTCTCCCTGGTAGTATCCCTCACGTGTTGGTATATGAAGTTTTCCAGTGTGTGTGTGTGTCTGTCTGTGTGTACTCATCTATTTGTGGTTGCAGGGGTCGAGTTGAGCTTTGATGAACGTAATGAAAGTCAACTATCTGCAAAGGTAATTAGAAAGACAAACTAAATACTTTGATCTTAATTACCTTCATTATTTTAGCAACCATTCTGTCACAAATTAAAATAAGCGTTTCCTCTGGCCTCCTTTGGAGGGCATATTATATTTGTATTCTCCTTGGCGATTAATAATGCCTCGAAAACTAAATGGTTTTCATTTATCAGAAGAAGAAAAACAAAGAATTTGTGAATAATTACTAAAGAAAGAAGACCGTAGAAAACACTGTTGTTTATATAGCCTTGTATGGATTGTAACCAGGTTTGTTTCATCAGACTGGGAGGCACTGGAAGCCAGGATTTTGCAGCACAAAAAAGGGGTCAAATATGAGCAAGGAAGTTCAGTCTTATTTTCAACAAGTAAAGGATAACCATCATTATACTCATTGGTAGGAATTTATGGTAATTTATCTACATAAATGCTGTTGTGAAAAAGAAGATAATCGAATTTACTTTATATAACCATTATTCTCAGCCTTAACACTTCCCTTTCCGGTGGATACTGTATACAGTAAACGATTGTGCTATTCGAAATCTAATACCCCACTCTTATCACAAGGCGGTTATCTCACTCGATTTTACCCTGTCACTATAACAGCAGCCACATTCTTCTCCATAATATTCAGTTTATCATTGTCTTGAAGCGCTCAGTGCGCTGATCCAGATGGAAAGTGTAGACTTCATCTTTGGCTCCAGCCCAGCTTATGAGGAACATAGTGCTTCCCAACCCACCATAAATGATGATATATATTTTTTTTTTTTCACTATATATTTGTTTTGTGTAGTAAAAAATATTTTAGAAAACAATTTATTGGTTAGAAAGAAAAATACTCAAAAGACTTCAGGGAGAACAAAATTTCTATCGAGAAATGTAATTCTTTCGTTATCGAGGCCATTCTAACGAATGGGAATTTCTCCGACAAAACTACTACAGCGTAGCTGTAGAACAAACAACGGAATAAACAGAACCAACAACGGAATAAAGAAAAAGGCACAATACCGTGACTGGAACAATACACAAATAACCGCACATGGGAGAATAAAACTTATGACGACGTTTCGGTCCGACTTGGACCATTAACTAGTCCAAGCCGGACTGAAAAACAGTCATGAGCTTCATTTTCCTGTGTGTGGGTTATTGTGAACAATAGCGGAAACTGTGACAATATACTCGTGGCCCTGCGGAAGTCTACAAGATCATGTTAAAAAAGTCATGATCTCGTGTGGGAAATTCATCCTACGTGTTGTAATATGACTGAGAAACGAAGACAGCTTTTGTTGTACACTGTGAATTTTGCGTACAATGGAGTAGTCATATTCTGCGGGTAACTTCATTATAGATACAGCAGCGTTCTGCAGGGAGAAATGAAAACACTCGGAGGAGAGCAAAGAATTTCTTGTGACCTCGTCCTGCAAGTGCAGAGTTTTGTTAAGTCAGTCACTGATGTGATAACTTCATCTGTCTTATTTTAACGTACTTAATCGTATTAAAAAAAACATGAGCAACACAGCATACCTCACGCTAACCTAGGGAAAACTACGGTGCACTTAGCAATAACCATGGTACACCTCGCGAGAACCACGGTACACCTCGCGAGAACCACGGTACACCTCGCGAGAACCACGGTACACCTCGCGAGAACCACAGTACACCTCGCGAGAACCACGCCACACCTCGCGAGAACCACGCCACACCTCGCGAGAACCACGCCACACCTCGCGAGAACCACGCTTCACCTCGCGAGAACCACGCTTCACCTCGCGAGAACCACGCCACACCTCGCGAGAACCACGCCACACCTCGCGAGAACCACGCCACACCTCGCGAGAACCACGCCACACCTCGCGAGAACCACGCCACACCTCGCGAGAACCACGCCACACCTCGCGAGAACCACGCCACACCTCGCGAGAACCACGCCACACCTCGCGAGAACCACGCTTCACCTCGAGAAGACGAGTGGTCGCCAGTCTGTCTCGCTCAGACTATCTCTCCCCTTGATCACTGAGATCAAAGACTGCATCGAATCACATCCATTACAAACAAGATCGACAGAGAGGACCGAAGGCAACTAGAGGCGGCCGTCACTCTCCTATGAGTGTGAATGTCACACTTACGTGCACCGTGGCTTGCTGCTTTCTTTACCCACTCCCAAGTTCATTCATGAATTGGAGAGATGCAAGAAAAATGCTTCACGGCTCTAGATTCTGAGGAAAAAAGTCGACAGTTCGGATGGCCGGGTTTCAAGCCTTCTTCCATCTCAATTTCTTTTCGATTTAGGAAAGAGAAAAAAAAAATATACTTCTAGTTATTCTTTTATTTCGATTAAAACGGCAAAAATTGGCGTGGTCATTTAATTGAAAGGTGCTTGAATTACTATTGTTATTATTATTAATTAGATTATTTTTCTTCTTCTTCTTCTTCTTCTTCTTCTTCTTCTTCTTCTTCTTCTTCTTCTTCTTCTTCTTCTTCTTCTTCTTCTTCTTCTTCTTCTTCTTCTTCTTCTTCTTCTTCTTCTTCTTCTTCTTCTTCTTCTTCTTCTTCTTCTTCTTCTTCTTCTTCTTCTTCTTCTTCTTCTTCTTCTTCTTCTTCTTCTTCTTCTTCTTCTTCTTCAGCGTTAAACAAGTGAATATCATGCCACAACTGGCATGATATTCAGACTGTTCGAGGAAGGGAAAAATACCTCAAATGCCTTAAACCAAGATCCTTTCACCGAGGTTCGGCGTCGAAGAAAAAGGAAACACATTGACCGCCATTCAGTCAATGTCTGTATCGACATCACAGATATCGTAGTTTTGTAATATTGTATGTTAATTGTCCCTTCAAGATTAGTACCTTGATTCTGTTGCAGGGATCTTGATCCAAGGAGTTGAAATTACCCTTCCCTTAATTGGATCACAACAGATAATCATTGATTCACTCTATGGGTTTAGTACGACCCATGGATAATAATTATAAAGGTAATAATAAAAATAATCATGAACGTTGTCTAAGCCTCATAAATATTATTTATTTATATTTTAGCAAGCAACTGAGATATATAAATAGCTGGAAAGAAGAAGCTTAATTTATCCAGTAAGTGAGGAGTCGAGACTGTCATTGTTTTTACCAACAACATTGAAGGCAGTGAACCAGGAGTCGAGGATTTGTCACTGCTCTTACCAACAACGGTAAATGCAATCTCATACATTCACCAACTTATGTGGTTAATTGGCTCTAGGTTTTGAACATCTCTTGTTAAGAACATAAGAATGGAGAAACACTGCAGCAGGCCGCCTGCCCCACACAAGGCAGGTCCTTATCAAAACCACCCATTTATTATCCAAACCACCCACGTATTAAAAAAAACTCCCTGTATTCAAAACCACTCGTGTTGAGCGAGATCAGGTTCTTACCGACGCAGAGATAGTCAGCGTCTACCATCAACGGCTAACACAATCTTCGTAAATCAAAACTAAGAGTGAGTTCTTATGGCTTGAAGACTATTATGTCATATGTCATTTGTTCCCCCCACCCCCGAAAAAAATAAAATAAAAAGGAAACATATAAAAACATATTACTTGAAAAGTTTGAGCAGTTACGGAGGTATAATCTAATGCCTATTTTATATTTCTATCTAAGATGGGTAAGTTTGAGATCTGTCAGGGAATTCAGATTTAATTAGGTAAGATTAGTTTCTTAGCTAATTTTGGTGAAGCATTAAAATAGTGCATCATTCTTGTATCTTGTATACAATAGTTGTGGTAATGTATGCCATACTTACTCTATTGTTATAACATACTTATAATATTGTATACTGTACTTATAGTTGATAAATGAGACACTTGTGTAATATTTGGGTATCTTTATCCTGGAGACGTTTCGGAAGACTGACTTCTTTAATCCAATGCAGAGAACCGTGGAAGATGAGGAGTTTGAGGTTATCAGTCCCTCAGTCTGGAGTCGATGATTTCACTCCACCAGTCATGATAAAAGTGCAGCATATTCGTGGAGATGGGCTTACGTACCGCTCACATGAGGTGGCGCAGTGGTAGGCGGAGTCACCAATGAAAAAAAACAACTGCTACTGTTTATAAACTACAGACAGACACATCATCATCTTGGGGTCTTGTTACAGGGAATTCTACGCTTGTTTAACCTATAGGCATGACCTACTTATACAGGTGGAGTTTTCCATGGTGGCGCCGCCTCCACCTGCTTCACCTCATCTGTCTACAGTATACAAGCTCCTTCTTCGCACGTGTGCTGTACTTTGATCAAGATTGATGGACCGAATAAATTTATTTCAGGGTGAGGGACTGATAACCTCAAACTCCTTCTCATCTTCTACCATTCATCTCTACTGTATTGAATAAGCCACTTGTTGGCGAAAAGTTTCCACAATAAAGATACCGAAGTGTTGCACACTGTCTTGTGCATCGACTCATGGAATGATGTGCCAAAATAAATGATGATCAATGGTAGGGTTTGATCTACCTCTCTCAGCAGAAACTGGAAGGGCAAGGAATGTACAAATGCCAAGGGAAAAGCCAGTGCTCTCAAGGATTGTAGAACTATTCGGCCTCGCAAAGGTGAACCAGAAGATTCATTCAGCCTTAAAATCTGTTAAAACGCCAATATTCACTTGTTTTAAAATAGAAACGGGAAAAAACGGGTGGAAAATAAATTTGGATTAAACAAAACCACGATGTAAAGGGAGAAAATAAACAGACACAGGTCCTAAAATCATCCATCGTCTATATAACAATTCAGAAAACAATGGCTTTAAACATGCGACCTCATGCCAGGGAAACTTCTCCACTTCCTCACCCGTGGAAGTACCTTTTCCAACCACCAAAATGCTTCAAGCTCACTGACCCTTGCTGGAACTCTGTCACCCTTCCAGACATCCACCTCCACCCCCTTAAAATTGCAGCCCCCTGACCCATGCTGAACTCTCACCGTCAACATCACCTCGTCACCTGCCTCTTAAACATTGCAACCCACCGACCCATGCTAACCTACCGTCAACACCTCACCGTCCCCCACCTAAACACGGGAGCCTACCGACCCATACTACAGTAGTGACGCTGCTTCACCATTACCCATGGATTTAATTAGACACGCTACCTAAAATACAAAAAAAAAAAAAATTAAAGGTGTGGACCGGTAAGCCAGTGAAAAGGCTCGGTCAGATGAACAAAAGCTCACCTGTGGGTCATCATATGACTCAGACCAGCGTCAGGAAACACTTGTCCTGTTTCTTGACAAACCTAACCTAACACTACCTAAACTATGCGGCACATACGCTGCTATGTTTCTACATTCCCTTCTACATCGCAAGTTGCTGTGTTTAAAAGGCTCATATCTCTGAAATAAGGTTAGGCAAACATTCCCTCTACTCATAAGCTTGCCACACAAACAACACTCAAGTATTTATGCTACAACTGTAGATGTTAGTCACAGTACTTGCATGTTAATTGCTCCTATGTTGTTATGGTGGAGGAAGCTACATCTGTTGATGCTAACCAGATGTTTACTAACGCTTCGATAACATTAAATAACGTATGGGTAACACACTCAAACCACCGAATAAGGCTCAGTAACCCAAGTTAGCTGTTCACTAGCGCATGAATAATGCTCCATAACGCATAAATAATTGTAGTTAACGCTTGAATGTTGGTCAGCACATGAGAAATGCTCGATATAATATGCATAATGGTTGATAACGCATATTACTAGTTCAGTAATGCATGAAATGCGCTCGCTAACGTTCGGAAAGTACTCTTTAACTCACTTATGAAGCTCACTAACGGACGAGAAAGGATCACTAATGCACCAGAAATGTTTCCTAACGCACGAAACTTGCTCGCTAACGCGGAAACCCTTCACTTACGTACAAGAAACACTCAGTAAAACACGGAAGATACTTGTGTAAAAATAATGTTCACTATCACACGGATATTGCTTATACAAACACACGGATAATGTTATGTAACTCACAGATAACATTCGTGCTCAATAATTCACTGATAATACTTGCACACGGATAATGTTCACTAATGCAAGGATAATGTTCACTAATGCAAGGATAATGTTCACTAACGCATGGATTACGTTCAACTCGCCGATCGAATGAAGCATTCCAGCACAGTTCTTTCTATTTTATCGCTCTGCCATCTCGCTCTTGAAGAAGTCTGTGAGAGTCAGAGAGCGGCGGGAGACGTCATTAAGGCCGCCAGCAACCACTCATCACCCATGAATCAAACCTTTTTACCATATATATATAACCCTCGTATTTTTTTGAAATTTTCAAAATTAACCTTGAGTGTTTAGGGACACCTATAGCACTTGTGTCACGATTTCAACTACGTGGTGATTATTTTTCTAAGAAATATACACCTTGTAAATCAGTGTGTTTTTTTAAACCTGATTTTCGATGTTTTTTTTTTTTTACTTTTAAGGAAACTCCGTCAACTGCTGTTGGTGAGATATTTACTAACGCATATATAATATTAAGTAACGCATGGGCAGACCACTGAATAATGCCTTAGAGTTAGTAAAGGATTACTAGTATCAGGCTCAAGATTTATATAATTTTTAACATACCAAACATTTACAACATTATAAATATTTCGTTATAGTATTCATGAATTTCTGTTATAATATCTTTTAAAAAACAACGATAACGAGACAGTTTTAAGTGTATTTCATTATGACACGATCATCAAAATTTAATGTGATTTGGAACAAAATCAAAACCATTGTCTCCTCCTGAATCATATAGACAAATATTTTTTGGAAATTTAGTTTATAATTAACTGGGAAATTCTTCTTTGGCAGACATGATGCTTGTTATTCAGATTACGCTTTAACAAATCAATGAAAATGAATCGTGAGTAATTTTCATCTCCGCATGTCAATAAAAGAGAGAAATGAAGCAAAGCAGTGACTTATCTCAAACATTAAAATTTTGAATAAAGAGGAAATATTCTTTGGTTAAAATAACTATCAGTGAAGAATTATCTACCTTAAATTTGCTGTAAACACAAGCAACTGAAGCTCCACCCTTCACTTAAAATAATTCCCTCCGATATCATAGTGATTAATCTACAGTTTAAGTTAAAATGAACGATGTTACCCCTTCACTTGCTGCTCTAATGACCCTCCAGCCTCGCCGTGATTGCTTCCCCTCGTCCGACACTAACCCCTCCAGGTACCAGCTTTTCGGGAACCCAAAACATTTCGCTTTTCATTTTAGTAAGAAAATGAGATTCGCGTTGACTCTTAGGACTCGTGATGAGGTTACCGTCAGGCAATGAGGATGAGAGCGCTGAAGAGGAAGAAACTGGAAGGCTAGAGGAATGAAGTGATATATGGGGGGGGAAACGTGAGACGGGGGAGGGAGAGAGAATGAGAAGAACTGAGGAAATGTATAAATTTAACTGCAATTTTCTCTTCTGTTCAACATTTCAGGGGTAGTTTTGCACCCTGTTTAAGGCCGCGATGTACAAGTGATGCATATCTGGTTACCTTATTTTCAGGGATTCCCTTCACTAAACACAACACACTTCGGCTGACTGTCAACCACAGTAAAGTTGATGGCAAATATCCAGTGAATGAAAATCAAACGACTTTATCCCTATAAACAATTACAGGTGAGATAATTTAATGGATTAATAGGATACTAGGTTGAGAGATTCTTGGCTTCAAACATATCCATACAACACAACTGATCTCCCTCATGCCCTGGAAATCCTCTCCAGGAACAGTACATGACTGGAGGCATCACTGGGAAGGACAAACACATGCAAGACTTGTAAATTATTCTTTCTTAGCATCAATATTACCTCATAACAGCCGAAAAATAGCATTAAAGAACAAAAACACTATATCGTGGCTGGAACAACTAGTTATCGTTATTACGTCAACTGGAGAGAGAGATAGATAGAGGGAGATATAAAGAGGGAGATAGAAAGGGAGAGATATAGAGGGAGATAGAGGGAGAGAGAGAGATAGAGGGAGAGAGAGAGATAGAGGGAGAGAGAGATAGAGGGAGAGAGATATAGAGGGAGAGAGAGATAGAGGGAGAGAGAGATAGAGGGAGAGAGAGATAGAGGGAGAGAGAGATAGAGGGAGAGAGAGATAGAGGGAGAGAGAGATAGAGGGAGAGAGAGATAGTGGGAGAGAGAGATAGTGGGAGAGAGAGATAGTGGGGGAGAGAGAGATAGAGGGGGAGAGAGATATAGAGAGGGAAAGAGAGATAGAGGGGGAGAGAGAGATATAGGGGGAGAGAGAGATAGAGGGGGAGAGAGAGATAGAGGGAGAGAGAGAGGGGGTGGCTGGGGAAAGAGAGGTAGTTTAGAAAAAAACACTTAAGCAAACACCAGGACATATTTGCTAGAAAACGTTTCGATCCTGGGACCTTGATCAGTTAAAAAGACAGTATATATAGGTATATAGGTGGAGAGTGAGGTGTGAGTGACACATGTTAACCTTAAGAATGCCATATTGGTGTAAGGACGGATAGACAATGGAATAATTTTACTCCTGTTCTTGGGTAGGTGCTGTGTTGCCTGGCTGAGTATCATGTATGCTAATGTTTTAGAAATTTTTGATTTCCAGTATTATGTTTTATAAGTGTCGGTGACGGCGATTAGCCGTCGGCGTCTAAGGTCTTGTTCGGTGAGAACGAGTCTTGCCTCATCCCAATTCATCAAATGTCCCGTGCTCCCACGAGGTGATGTTACCACGAATACTCCAGGTACTTACTAAGAATAACAAATGTTTCCACCATAGATACATCTATCAAAGACCTCAAACGAAGCGTAGCCCCACACCTCTAACTTTCACAGTGGGCGTCTGCACCATTCACTGTGGATACTGTCCTAAGAAATATCTAGGGGAAACAGGCAGAGATCTTACGGTCAGCCTGAGTGAACATCGAAATGCCAGCAACAGGGACGTTTTAAGGTACACCTGTGTCCTCCACAGGGCCTTCATGGGACATTTGGTGAATTAGGATGAGTCAAGACTCGTCCTCACCGAACAAGACCTTAGACGCAAACGATGTCTGGAAGCCTTGCTAATCGCCGTCACCGACACCATACAACGTAATACTACAAAATACTACAAAATTTCTAAAACATTAGCATACATGATACTCACAGGCAAAGCACCACCCACCCAAGAAAACAGGAATAAAATTATCCCATCGTCTACCCGTCCTCATCCCAACACGTCATTCTTCAGGTCACCATGCGTCACTCACACCTCACTCTCCAGGTCACCATGTGTCACTCACACCTCACTCTTCAGGTCACCATGTGTCACTCACACCTCACTCTTCAGGTCACCATGCGTCACTCACACCTCACTCTCCAGGTCACCATGCGTCACTCACACCTCACTCTCCGCCTATATATACTGCCTTTTTAACCTCTGTATGTTAGTGTTTGCTTACGTGTTTTTCTTATCCAACTTGTTGGTATCTATTACCAAGATTAATACCATGAGGGGTGGTAAATGCCTCATAGCGAGGAGCATCACATTTTAAATAACATAAACGTTTAATTAAAAAATGACGTCTTAATTAACGATTACTGAATTATAATATATCCCTTTGATTTACACTGTTCAGTCATGGTAGTTGTTTAATGACAATTTCAACTAACAATTTCAAATTGATCAGACAGGAAAATGACCAGCTATGTCTACACCTCTTCAAGCAGTGGCTTCTTGGCGTGGTGTTGAGGCTCTTGGTCTGAGGAATTAGACCTTTTAGTCTCCTTCCTCAGACCGATCTTAATTACCCCTCAATCCCCCCCTTCCCTATCACATCCTCCCCATTACCCCTTTTTTTTCTCCCTCCTCCTATCCCTCCCTTTTCCCCGTCCCGTTTGTAGCATCTGGGGTCCTTCCCTTTGGCATTACGGTTTCTAGGAAGGGGGAAGTGTGCCGGGGTTCATCATGCTCCGTGGGGTTCCTCGGGAGTGGTGTAGTTTTCCGTGGAATCTGGATCATCTGGAGGCGTCCTGCTCCCTTCCCAGATTTTTAGGAGGTGGGGCGGGGTGTCCTGCGGGTGATGGGTGTATCTATTGAAGCTGCCTGTCGGTTCTGAGAAGTGGCAGCCGAAGAACGTATGCTTTGTGGTGGGTATCCGACCACCCTCTCTTCTGTCGGTAGATGTGAGGTTGCTATCCCGGAGCTATCACTGGGGTGAAGGGTAGGGTATGGCATGGGTTCCACACTGCATCTGCACTGCTGGAGGTTTCAAGATCCTCATGGATGAGAGGGGGAACTTTCGGCCTTTTCATGCGTTCTAGTAACTGGCCCTCCGCTGTTCCTCTTTTTTTTTTCTTTCCTTATTTTTTTTTTTAAATAATAAGAAAAAAGAACTATCACCATCATGGAATCTTCGCTCTGTGATCCCCCTCCTCCCAGGCCCCTTTCTGTTACCGCATCCTGATCTGACCCGGTTTCGTTATTGGACCATTCTCCAGACTTTTCCCATAACCCTGTACATCCTACTGGTGACACTTTGTCACCTGCTCCAGGTGCCAAGGCTCCGCCCATTTCTTCTAGTGCCTCTTGCACACCTTTAACTATGCGTCTGGTTTCCCCAAATACGGTGTGATGGTTTTTCAGATCGCCCACCTGAGCCTCTGACCCTCGTGTCTCGCTTCTGAGTCTGCCAGGGAGCAATCGCCCTTGAATTTCTCTTCTAATGGGATGGAGCCATATAACGTACCTTTTACTCTCTAAGAGCTAAAGTCCACGCTTTCTGCTTGCGTCTTTTCAATTTTGCTTGGACGCGAAGTGTTCTCCCTCAACAATGGAAATCTGCCATTTTACTACCGTTTCGCAAACCAGGCACTTCGGGGCTTGATATCTCATTAGTCCCATTGCTCTGACCAGTGTAGTCTGCAAGGTGATGGAACGATTGGTGAACAGAAGTCTGATATGGTATTTTGAGACTCACAATAGTCTTTCTAATCGCCAATATGGCTTTCGCAAGGGTCGCTCTACTTTGGACCCCTTGCTCCACTTAGTTACGTGCTGTGCTGAGGGGAATGTTCCTTCCTTAGCCGATCGTCGTGATGCTCATTGCCTTCGTTACTTTGTCCGCTCCATGACCTTCGTGTTCCTTCTACGTATAGGTTGGTCTCAGATGTTAGTAGAAGCCCGTTATTTGTTCGGCACCCCTGCTTACTCCGACCGTTTTCGCTTTGTCTTCACTCACTCCGCTCTTCTCTCCAGTTACCTTCCTTGTATGTTCCTGTAGCATCTGCCTTTTCACTTTCTCCGACGGTTCGTGTCTGTTCTCCCCTACTGCCATGCGCCAAAGCTCTCCTGCCTACGACTGCTTCTCGCTCCCTTTTTCTTGATCACTTCCGGTCGCATGCTCATGCCGTCGCTGTTTATACAGATGGTTCTAAATCTTCTGACAGTGTTGGGTTCGCGGCTGTGTTCCCTGACGATGTTGTACTGGGTCATTTGTTTGACTCGACTAGCAAAAACAGACGTCGTTTTCTGTTGGGTCCCTGGACACATTGATGTACAGGGCAATGAACAGTCGGCTGCTGCTGTGTGGTCAGCGGTACGTGATTTTCCGTTTTTTTATAGACGTATTCTGTTCAGGGATTATTTTAGTCATCTCTGTCCGTCTTCGCGGCCGTTGCAACAACGGTGGTCGGACATGCACTATAACAAATTGCACTCTATTAAACCGCTTTTAGGTTTGTGGCCTTAATCTTACAACCGTTGCCGTACCCGAGAGACTGCACTCTCCCATCTCCGCATCGGCCATACTCGCCTTACCGACGGGTATCTCCTGGAGCGACGCCCTATTCCTCTGTGAGGTTTGTCGGGTCCCTATTTCGGTTCTTCACTTTCTTGTGGATTGTCCGGTTTACCAGCGAGCGTCTCACCCAGCCCTTTCTTCTCCTCACCTCTGATCACCTTTCCACCTAGCTGTTTATATCTGCATGACCCTTGTCGGTTTAGCGCTTTGATTATAATAAGTATGTCCACTGACACATAAATAAGGTACTATTACAAATGCTAGTTGCATAAGAACAAGATAAAGATGTTTTACAAAGATATTTAAACTAATAATATACCGAGTTAGCTGATAAGTGTTCTTACTAGCTAGAGCAACAGGTTTTTACTCCACGACAGGTGATTACTCCACAGCAGGTGATTACTCCACTAGTAACCTCGTTACAAAGACAGCCCGATAATATATACCTAGACAAGAAAGTAAGTACCTGGATATTATAGGACTTGTATGGGTCGCATTCTGGGGGTGGTAGTATACCTCCCATAAGGTTGGGCTTTGAAATGAGCTGAGGTAGTACAACAGCTCTTAGCCTGTAAAATTTGTGTAACAAAAGCGAACAAAATTATGAAGACATTTCATTAGCGTGTTTATCAAAACACCGAACGTCATAATCTATGATGGTAAGAACACACACACGTCGTAAACACTTAGTGCTGCTATAGATATAGTATCGGACACATTCCTGAATTACAGAACTTCTGAGAAGTTTAGTGGGACTATTTATATTTCATGTGTGTAATATGACAGGCACTGTCACAGATGTTGGAATGTCATTTATTAAATTCATACATAATTAGACATGAATATTTTCTCTGACCCCCATTCAGAGAGTCTGCCTGCTGTGAATCAACACTTTAATCTTCATACAAGTGTGGACAATATACAGACCTCAACAGTTGGGTGAAGACATTCAAGGCATATAATTGACTACCTGCCTCACAATATTACTGTCATCCAATTAAAATTTATGGAGCCCTTCACTACATTACAAATGTAATGGATACCATTAACAGTGAGTCTGTGTGAGAGTATACTCACCTATTTGTACTCACATATTTGTGGTTGCAAAGGTCGAGACACAACTCTTGGCCCCGCCTCTTCGCTGGTCGCTACTAGGTCCAATCTCCTTGCTCCATGAGCATTTTACCTCTTCTTAAAGGTATGAATCATCACGCTCCAGATTGTTTCACTTCCTGGCAACTCTATTAATTAAAAAAATACTTCTTAACATCCCGGTGACTCGTCTGAGTTTTCGACTTCTAGTTGTGACCCCTTGCTGCTGTGTCTCATCTGTGACCCCTTGATGCTGTGTCTCATCTGTGACCCCTTGCTGCTGTGTCTCATCTGTGACCCCTTGCTGCTGTGTCTCATCTGTGACCCCTTGCTGCTGTGTCTCATCTGTGACCCCTTGCTGCTGTGTCTCATCTGTGACCCCTTGCTGCTGTGTCTCATCTGTGACCCCTTGCTGCTGTGTCTCATCTGTGACCCCTTGCTGCTGTGTCTCATCTGTGACCCCTTGCTGCTGTGTTTCATCTGTGACCCCTTGCTACTGTGTCTCATCTGTGACCCCTTGCTGCTGTGTCTCATCTGTGACCCCTTGCTGCTGTGTCTCATCTGTGACCCCTTGCTGCTGTGTCTCATCTGTGACCCCTTGCTGCTGTGTCTCATCTGTGACCCCTTGCTGATGTGTCTCATCTGTGACCCCTTGCTGCTGTGTCATCTGTGACCCCTTGCTGCTGTGTCTCATCTGTGACCCCTTGCTGCTGTGTCATCTGTGACCCCTTGCTACTGTGTCATCTGTGACCCCTTGCTGCTGTGTCATCTGTGACCCCTTGCTACTGTGTCATCTGTGACCCATTCTGTCCGTATCCACCTTGTCAGTTTCTTTCAGTATTTTATATGTTATGTCCCCCCTATCCCTCCTGTCCTCAAGCGTGTGTGTGTACTCACCTATTTTTGGTTGCAGGGGTCAAGATATAGCTCCTGGCCCCGCCTTTTCACTGATCGCTACTAGGTTCTCTTCCTGTTCCATGAGCTTTATCATACCTCGTCTTAAAACTATGTATGGTTCCGGCCTCCACTACATCACTTGCCAGAGTATTGCACTTCCTGACAACTCTGTAACTAAAGAAATACTTCCTAACATCTCTTTAACTTGTCTGAGTCTTGTTTGTGTCCCATCTCTGGAACATCCTGTCTGTGTCCACCTTGTCAATTCCTCGCAGTATTTTGTATGTTGTTATCATGTCTCCCCTGACCCTCCTGTCCTCCAGTGTCGTTAGGCCGATTTCCCTTAACCTTTCTTCGTAGGACATTTCCCTTAGCTCTGGAACTTGCCTTGTTGCAAACCTTTGCACTTTCTCTAATTTCTTGACGTGCTTGACCAGGTGAGGGTTCCAAACTGGTGCTGCATACTCCAGTATGGGCCTGACGTACACGGTGTGCAGAGTCTTGAACGATTCCTTACTGAGGTATCGGAATGCTATTCTCAGGTTTGCCAGGCGCTCATATGCTGCAGCAGTTACCTGGTTGATATGAGCCTCAGGAGATGTGCTCGGTATTATACTCACCTCAAGATCCTTTTCCTTGAGTGAGGTTTGCAGTGTTTGGCCACCTAGCCTATACTCTGTCTGCGGTCTTCTTTGCCCTTCCCCAATTTTCACGACTTTGCATTTGGCGGGGTTAAATTCGAGGAGCCAGTTGCTAGACCAATCTTCCAGCCTGTCCAGGTCTCTCTGTAGTTCTGTGTGTTTGTACTCCCCTAATTGTACTCACCAAATTGTGGTTGCAGGGGTCGATACTCAGCTCCTGGCCCCTCCTCTTCACTGATCGCTACTGGGTCCTCTCTCTCCCTGCTCCATGAGCTTTATCATACCTCGTCTTAAAGCTATGTATGGTTCCTGCCTCCACTACATCACTTGCTAGACTATTCCACTTCTTGACTACTCTATGACTGAAGAAATACTTCCTAACATCCCTTTGACTCATCTGAGTCTTCAACTTCCAATTGTGACCCCTTGTTTCTGTGTCACATCTCTGGAACATCCTGTCTCTGTCCACCTTGTGTGTGTGTGGTGTATGATGGGGTGCATGGTCAATAAAGGTATGTATATATATTAAGGTGTATGTTCGTCACTGATAAATGTATCCACTGCATTTGTCATTGACTATTAAACCATGTCGGCATTAACATTTCATTCTAATGTCAATTATTTTCTAATAAACAAAATTAAATAACATGAGATATTGTCAAGATGTCGCCACAGACGCCTCGTGAATAACCGAATTTCAGAGAATTCAGTGAATATTGAGTGTGATAGTTCGTTTCTCAAAATAACCGTGAAACGAAAAATAAATTCTGAAAAAAAAACATTGTAATCCAGTAGCAGGATGATGATTCATAAATAGATACGAGGTCAGTAAATTGATGAGAAGAGTGTTTTTTCTTTGGATTCCTTCTATTGAGAAAGTAGAAAATATTCATCTTTCTTGATAAAAGCAATCAAGTAAATTGTGTCATTGATGATAGCAAAGAAATCATAGTTGTAACCACTATTATTGCTGATGGAGAGTTGAAAAGGGAACTTCCTGTATCACTGTTTCAGGCAGGAAAAGAGACGTATGGGTAAACTGCATATATATGTTGACTGTCAGGAGGCATATAACGCAATACAGCAAAGCAAAATAGTAAACTTATGCAAGACAACCAAAACCTGTTATAAGAACTGTCGTAAAAGTGGCAGCTGGAATATAACCAAATGATACACAAAATCATGAGAATGGGAGAAGAAGTAAGGAAACCAGACAACATATATCATTTGGAAGAGGAAGACCACGCAAATGCAAACAACGGAAAAGACTCAACAATACAACCAAACAAAATAATAACAATTTGCGCGTATATATAAGAATGGCATTCATGAATCTAATCATTAAAGCACACAGAACAGAATATATAATATATATATATACCCAATTCTCGAATACGAGGCCCCAGCATTGAGCCACCAATAAATAAAAGTGTGTGTTTAATTGACCCAAAGTTGGCAACAAAGATGGTGTTTGAACTGAAAAGCTAAAATTAATATCAGTTACAACACGAAGTGTAATTCACGATATTTCAAGATCAGAGGAGGGGAGAGGAGATGAGACTTGATCACAACATTGGAAAAATGCTCAAAGAAAAAAAAAAAAAAAAACACAAATTACACACATACAGAATGAGAAAAAAACCGGACACAGATCCCCCACCCGGCTCATTGATGCACTAGAGAACACTTCGTCCAATGTATAGTAGTGTTAAAGTCGAACAGACTAAACTAATGTGTTGTAAATGATTTAGAAGACCGACATGTTGAAGAATGAGACACTTGGGCAGCATTTGGGAATCTTTATTGTGAAAACGTTTCACCAGCCAGTGGTTTCTTCAGTCTATTACAGAGAAGAACTCTAAAAGATGAGTATTTTGAGGTAATCAGTCTCTCCGCCTGGAATCGATGCGTTCACTCCATTTTCTTGAGGAAAGTACAGAATATGCTCGGAGAAGTAGCTTATATACTGAAGGCAAGTGAGTAGAAGCAGGAGGAAGCGGAGTCACCACTGGACAAACCCACTAGTGTAAGTAAGTCATGTCTGTAGGATAGTCATACGTATAGGAATCCCCTGGATCATGATCCCAAGATGTTGCAGTGTCTGACATATGTGATGTAAATAGCTTCCTCAATGAAAATTACAAAATGCTGCCCAAGTGTATCATTCTTCAAACTAGAGAAAGTTAAAGACTCGCATAATGAGACCTGGCAGAAACAAGAAGAAATAATGGACGGATTCCTAAGAAGTAGAAAAGTCAGCCTCCTCCCGAGGCATCAGGAGAGAGAGAGAGGGGAAGGGATGCGGGATGCAGGAACTGCTCTGGCTTACTATGATGACGCTTATCTCCCTCATTTTGATCTATTCCTGGCAGTAGGAGTGAAGGAACTCGAAGGGAACGGCCGCCTGACACTTCTCTCTCTCTTTGGTCTGCTACTGACAGCAAGTGAAAGAACTGGGGGAAGACGATGGTACTGAGTACAGTGAAGGACTTTTCTAAACCTCCAGAGAGCTAACACTCGTCTTATTTCATTCATTTTACTCTGAATCCTGAACGACATTTTGAAAATTAGCGCTTCGTCTCTTAATCTAATAAAAAGGTGAATTCTACAATATTTTCGGTAAACTTGTTTAAAATTAACAAGCATTTAAAATAATATTTTACTTTCCTTTCGAAGAAGAAAAAGATGACGATCCGAGGCAAAGACAATTAAATAATTATAGTAATCAAAAAGATAACTGAGAGAAAAACTGAGAGAAAAATATTTAGTCAGACAGAAATATTTAGTCGCGTAGAGAGACAGACAAATATGTAGACAGATAAATGGAAAAATAAGCAAGAACATAGACAGAAATGAATAGACAAAGGCAGATGGACAGAGGGGCAAAAGAACAGACGCAGATAGATAAACAGACAGACTGACAAGCAAACAGACAAATTAACATGCAGAGAAATAGATGAGCAGATAAACAGGTAGACGCATTTATAAACAGGCAGGCGGATACATGAGCAGGCAGACGATAAGATTCGCAGGAATATAGAAAAAAGGAGCTGGCATTCGGATAGAAAAACTGGCATTCGAATAGACAAACTGGCATTTGGATAGACGAGCTGGCAGACGGATAGACAAGCTGGCAGACGGATAGACAAGCTGGCAGACGGATAGACAAGCTGGCAGACGGATAGACAAGCTGACAGACGGATAGACAAGCTGGCAGACGGATAGACAAGCTGGCAGACGGATAAACAAGCTGGCAGACGGATAGACAAGCTAGAAGACGGAAAGATGAGCAAGCAGATGAATAAACAAAGAGGCAGACGAGTATTTCACTCGGTTATTGGAGTAAATTGCTTCACGAGTCCAGTGAACCTCCTCCTGGCTGGCCTCTAATACCCTTGTTGATGGAGCACACGCACTTGTTTCCCTGCACACGCGCACGCACGCACGCACGCACACGCATGCACACGCATGCATGCGCACGCATACATACACACACACACACACACACACACACACACACACAAATCATCAGGAAAATCATCAGGAAAAGAATGGTGGAACACCTTGAGCGGAACAGGATAATAAACACCAGACAGCATGGATTCCGGGAAGGCAAATCCTGTGTAACAAACCTCCTAGAGTTCTATGATAAAGTAACAGAGGTAAGGCAGGAGAGAGAAGGGTGGGTTGATTGCATTTTCCTGGACTGCAGGAAGGCCTTCGACACAGTTCCTCACATGAGATTAGTAAAGAAGTTGGAAGAACAAGCAGGTATAACAGGAAGGGCACTGGAATGGATCAGGGAATACCTCAAAGGGAGGCAACAACGGGTCATGGTGCGTGGTGAGGTATCACAGTGGGCGCCTGTGACGAGTGGTGTACCGCAGGGGTCAGTCCTAGGACCAGTGTTATTCCTGGTATATGTAAATGACATGACGGACGGGATAGACTCAGAAGTGTCTCTATTCGCGGATGATGTGAAAATAATGAGGAGAATCACATCGGAAGAGGACCAGGCAGGGCTGCAAACAGACCTGGACAAGCTCGACATCTGGTCTAGCAGTTGGCTTCTCGAATTCAATCCCTCCAAATGCAAAGTCATGAGGATCGGAGAAGGGCAAAGAAGACCGCTGACAGAGTACAAGCTAGGCGGACAAAGGCTACAAACCTCGGCAAAGGAGAAAGACCTTGGAGTGAGTATAACGCCAAGCACGTCTCCGGAGGCACACATCAACCAGATAACTGCGGCAGCATATGGGCGTCTGGCAAACCTTAGATTAGCGTTCCGTTACCTTAACAAGGAATCGTTCAAGACACTGTATACCGTGTACGTCAGGCCCATACTAGAATATGCAGCACCAGTCTGGAACCCACACCTGGTCAAGCACGTAAGGAAACTAGAGAAAGTGCAAAGGTTTGCGACAAGGTTAGTTCCACAACTCAGGGGTCTGTCTTATGAAGAAAGGTTGAGGGAAATAGGACTAACAACACTGGAGGAAAGAAGGGTCAGAGGAGACATGATAACGACATACAAAATACTGCGGGAATTGACAAGGTAGATAGTGACAGGTTGTTTCAGAGAGGGAACACAGAAACAAGGGGACACAACTGGAAGCTGAAGACTCAGATGAGTCAAAGGGATGTCAGGAAACATTTCTTCAGCCACAGAGTAGTCAGGAAGTGGAATGGACTAGAGAAAGATATAGTGGAGGCAGGAACCATACATAGTTTTAAGACAAGGTATGATAAAGCTCATGGAGCAGGGAGAGCAGAGACCCAGTAGCAGACAGCGAAGAGGCGGGGCCAGGAGCTGAGTCTCGACCCCTGCAACCACAATTAGGTGAGTACACACACACACACACACACACACTACTAAGGCTACTAAGGCTACTAAGGCTACTAAGCGAATTAGATACCTCAAAGGCGATGGGGCCGGACAACATTTCTCCATGGGTCCTGAGAGAGGGAGCAGAGGAGCTATGTGTACCCCTAACAACAATCTTCAACACTTCTATCGAAACAGGGCAACTACCAGAGGTATGGAAGACAGCAAATGTAGTTCCAATTTTTAAAAAAGGAGACAGAAACGTAGCACTAAACTACAGACCAGTGTCACTGACATGTATAGTATGCAAGGTCATGGAGAAGATTATCAGGAGAAGAGTGGTGGAGCACCTAGAAAGGAATGAGCTTATCAACGACGGCCAACACGGTTTCAGGGACGGGAAATCCTGTGTCACAAACCTACTGGAGTTCTATGAAAGGGTGACAGCAGTAAGACAAGAGAGAGAGGGGTGGGTAGATTGCATATTCTTGGACTGTAAGAAGGCGTTTGACACAGTCCCACACAAGAGATTAGTGCAGAAGCTGGAGGACCAGGCAGGGATAACAGGGAAGGCACTACAATGGATCAGGGAATACCTGTCAGGAAGACAGCAGCGAGTCATGGTCCGTGGCGAGACGTCAGAGTGGGCACCGGTGACGAGTGGGGTTCCACAGGGGTCAGTCCTAGGACCGGTGCTGTTTCTGGTGTTTGTAAACCACATGACGGAGGGAATAGACTCCGAAGTGTCCCTGTTTGCAGATGATGTGAAGTTGATGAGAAGAATTCAATCGGAAGAGGACCAGGCAGAACTACAAAGCGATCTGGACAGGCTGCAAGCCTGGTCCAGCAATTGGCTCCTGGAGTTCAACCCAACCAAGTGCAAAGTCATGAGGATTGGGGAAGGGCAAAGAAGACCGCAGACGGAGTACAGTCTAGGGGGCCAGAGACTACAAACCTCAATCAAGGAAAAAGATCTTGGGGTGAGTATAACACCAGGCACATCTCCTGAAGCGCACATCAACCAAATAACTGCTGCAGCATACGGGCGCCTAGCAAACCTAAGAACAGCATTCCGACATCTTAATAAAGAATCGTTCAGGACCCTGTACACTGTGTACGTTAGGCCCATATTGGAGTATGCAGCACCAGTTTGGAACCCACATTTATCCAAGCACGTAAAGAAGCTAGAGAAAGTGCAAAGGTTTGCAACAAGACTAGTCCCGGAGCTAAGGGGTATGTCCTACGAGGAGAGGTTAAGGGAAATCGACCTGACGACACTGGAGGACAGGAGAGATAGGGGGGACATGATAACGACATATAAAATACTGAGAGGAATTGACAAGGTTGACAGAGACAGAATGTTCCAAAGATGGGACACAGCAACAAGGGGACACAGTTGGAAGTTGAAGACTCAGACGAATCACAGGGATGTTAGGAAGTATTTCTTCAGTCACAGAGTAGTCGGGAAGTGGAATAGCTTGGGAAGCGATGTAGTGGAGGCAGGTTCCATACACAGCTTTAAGAAGAGGTATGATAAAGCTCATGGCGCAGGGAGAGTGACCCAGTAGCGGCCAGTGAAGAGGCGGGGCCAGGAGCTATGTCTCGACCCCTGCAACCACAACTAGGTGAGTAACTAGGTGAGTACACACACACACACGCGCACGCACGCCAGAGACGGGAGGAGCAACAAACTCAAACACCTACAGAACCACCCTCAGAACCCAACAGCCAAACACACTATCCTAATACAAACAACAATCCACAATCCACACTCACAGCCTCCACCCCACAGTTTGCAGTAGAATCCCATAGCACCCTGCCAGATCCCCCTGTCCCCCAAACCCCCCAGAATACAGTGTTGGAAAAAAAGCTGAAGGTATGGTATACCAACGCTGATAGAATTACGAATAAGTGGGAGTGGCGGCACGAAAGAATCAGAGGCATCACCAGACATCATAGCTCTCATAGAAACCAAGCTCACGGGAATAATAACAGATGCCATCCTTACAACTGGTTACCAGATCCTGAGGAAAGACAGAGGGAACAGAGGGGAAGGAGGAGTGGCACTGCTCATCAAAAGCAAATGGGATTTTGAGGAGCTAGAGAGAGGAGATTGAGGAGAAGAAAGAAACTACATAATAGGAACACTTCAGTCTGTAGTAATTGTAGTGATGTTTAACCCACCACAGAATAGCAAGAGGCCAAGGCAAGAATATGAGGAGAGTAACAGAGCAATGGTTAACAGTGCAGAGTGAAGCAGGAAGGCCAGGACGAATGAAGCCAAACTACATTAGAGGGGACTACACAAGCATGAAGATCAGTAAAGGAGATGATGGAATATGTGACAAGAATATGCAAGGAAGCAGAGGAAAAGTTTGTTCCCAAGGGAAACAGAAATAACGACAAAGCCAGGATGAACCCTTGGTTACCCAAAGGCGTAGAGCGGCCAAAACCAAGTGTGCTAGAGAAAGGAAGTAGTTTAGAAGGAAAAGGACCCAGGAGAATAAGGAGAGCAGTCTTAGAGTCAGAAATAAATATGCTCAGGTAAGGAGGGAGGCCCAACGACAATACCAAAATGACATAGCAGCGAAAGCCAAATCTAACTCAAAGTTGTTGTACAGCCACATCAGGAGGAAAACAACAGTCAAGAACCAGGTAATCAGGCTTAGGAAGGAAGGAGGGGAGGGCACAAAAAACGAGGGAGAAGTATGCGAGGAGCTCAACATGAGATTCAAAGAAGTATTCACAGAGGAGACAGAAGGGACTCCAGAAAGGCGAAGAGGTCGCGTACACCACCAAGCACTGGTCACAATACATACAACCGAGGAGGTGAAGAGGCTGCTAAGCGACATAGATACCTCAAAGGCGACGGGGCTATATAGCATCTCTCCATGGGTCCTGAGAAAGGGATCAGAGGCGCTCTGTGTACCACTAACAACAATCAACACATCTGTCGAAACAGGGCGACTACCTGAGGTATGGAAGACATCTAATGTAGTCCTAATTTAAAAAAAAAGAGACAGACACGAAGCATTAAACTACAGACCAGTGTCACTGACATGCATGCAAAGTCATGGAGAAGATTATCAGGAGAAGAGCGGTGGAGCACCTAGAAAGGAATGAGCTTATCTACGACAACCAGCACGGTTTCAGGGACGGGAAATCCTGTGTCACAAACTTACTGGAGTTCTATGACAGGATGGCAGCAATATGACACAGACAAACGGTTGGGTAGACTGCGTTTCCGTTTTCATGGACTTTATGAAGGCTTTTGACACAGTTCCACACAAGAGATTAGTGCAAATGCTGGAGGACCAGGCAGGTATCACAGGGCAGGCACTGCAATGGATCAGCGAATACCTGACGGGAAGACATTAGCGAGTCATGGAACGCGACGAGGTTCAAAGTGGGTGTCTGTGACGAGCGGGGTTTCCCAGTGGTCTGTCCTAGGACTGGTGCTGTTTCTGGTATATGTGAACGACATGACGGAAAGAATACACTCAAAAGTGTCTCTGTTTGCAGACGATATGAAGTTAATGAGGGGAATTCAATCGGAGAAGGACCAGGCAGGTCTACAAAGGGGTCTGGACAGGCTGCAGGAGTGGTCCAGAAACTGGCTCCTGGAGTGCAAGTGCAAAGTCATGAAGATTGGGGAAGAGCAAAGAAGATCGCAGACGGAGTAGAGTTTATAGGCCAGAGACTACAAATCTCACGCAAGGAAAAAAGGATCTTGGGGAGAATATGATACCGAGGACATCTCCTGAGGCGCACGTCAACCAAATAACTGCTGCAGCATATGGGCGCCTAGCAAACCTAAGAATAGCATTCCGACATCTCAGTAAGGAATCGTTCAGGACCCTGTACATCGTGTACGTCAGGCCCATATTAGAATATGGAGCACCAGTGTGGAACCCACACCTAGCCAAGTATGCAAGGAAGTTAGAGAAAGTGCAAAGGTTTGAAACTAGTCCTGGAGCTAAGGGGCATATCCTACGAGAAGAGGTTAAGGGAAATCGGCCTGACGACACTGGATGACAAGAGAGATAGGGGATATGTGTTAACGACGTATAATATACTGAAAAAAAACGACAAGGTGGACAGACAGGATGATCCAGAAATGGGACACAGCAACAAGGGGTCAAAACTGGAAGCTGAAGACTCAGATTTGTCACAGGAATATTAGGAAGTATTTCTTCAGGCATATAGTTGTCAGGAAGTGAGATAGTTGAGGCAGGTATCATACATAGCTTAAAGAAGAGGTATGCTAAAGCTCATGTAACAGGTAGAGAGTGGAACTAGTGGCAGCCAGTGAAGTGGCGGGACCCGGGGCTATGATTCGACCCCTGCAACCACAATTAGGTAAGTACAATTAGGAGAGTACACACACACACACTCGTCAAGAAACTGGAGAAAATGCAAAGGATTGCAACAAGACTAGTCGCGGAGCTCAGGTGTTATGTCCTACGACGAGAAGTTACGGGAACTCAACCTGACGACACTAGAGGACAGGAGTAAGAGAGGGGACGTAATAACTACGTATAAAATACTGAGAAGAATTAACAAGGTCGACAATGTGAGGATGTTTAAGATGGGACACAGCAACAAGGGGACACAACTGGAACTTAAAAATTTAGATGAGTCAGGAAGTGTAACAATTTGGAGAGTAATGTAGGTGAAACAGGATACAAACATAGCTTTAAAAAGAGGTATTATATTGTTTTTTTTTCAGCAAGGAGAAAGTAGACCTAGTAGCGACCAACGAAGAGGCGGGGCCAGGAGCTGTAAATCGATCCCTGCAACCACAAATGGGTGAGTACAAATAGGTGAGTATACATACACACACACACACACACACACACACACACACACACACACACACACACACACACACACACACACAGAAAATGAGTAATGATTCGAATTTTAGACTGAATTTTAGAGAAAAATATAAACTATTGCGAGTAACACAGAAGTAATTTATACAAAAAGTTTTGCAACATATTTCAAAATGGAATTAAAGTTTATTCCAAAGAGAAATACAAGACGAAATATTAATTTTTAATGAAAGTTGTCTAACTTTTATTAGCTTGTGCATCCCAAACCAAATTTATCTCAGCCCACGCACGCCATCTTCTGAAAGTTTTGGTAGCAAAGAAAAAGAGAAAAATTAATTTACACCCAGAATTAATCCATATATTATGGATATGTAGATGCAAGTTAAATACTCTAGTAATAAGGAAAAATGTATAAATTCAGAAGTACAAAACATGTGAATTACTTAGTCTTAGCAGAAACAAGTAAACAGATCAGCGAGGCTTCTGGCTTTGCATTTTGCACTCGAGCGACATGAAAAGGAAATTCAACAATGCCCTTAAATCTGATAGTAAACACTGTATAGATCCAAACACAAATCAATTCGTCATCAATGATGTTAATAGTCGTTTAATAAATTTATTATAATTTCAGGGCCATGGCATGCATTATCTCGTCCCTGTCGACTAGGAGTCTCCAAACTTTTCACTACGAGGGCCACATTGTATATTTTATACATTTTCGCGGGTCAAAAAAAAAAATCAGTCTTATAAATAAATATGAATGATTAAATTTAAATCTCTACAGGATGACTTAAACAAACTTACCAAATTGATTGACAGATAGACGATGTAGTTTAATGTAGATAAATGCCATATAATGGCAAAAATGTATATACATCTTTACAGAACAACCACTGTGAAAAGAATAGTGAACTTTCAATCGCTTTGTGATTTCTCACATTATCAGGGAACTATAAAAATAAAAGATTAGCAGAAGGCATATAAGGGCGAGATTACACTTCACTGTCAACATACAACACCTGAACCTTTCATGATGATACCATTAAAGGTGGTCAAGGACCTGTCAGACAAAGCCTATATTCTACCAAAGCTTTAAGATTTCAACTTGTCGAATATATCTTAAATTCTTCCCAAATATTATCAATATTTTTGATGAAGAAATCTTGAAGATTTATGAAATTGCTAATGATAAAAAATACCCAAAACAGTTCATTGATAAATCTTTTAAAATTGCTTGAAAGACTTTTTACAATCCAAAAAAGGAGAAATAACCACATTCAATTAAAAATATGTTGATTCTTCCTTATAAAAACTTGGTTGACATTCCTTCTCTACCTTAGACTTTTAATGTCAAAGTTGTATTTAAAAGTCTTGATACAGTAAAAATAATTTTTGAATAAAAAATCCCCCCAAAATGCTGGCGGCTGCGTCTACAAGATTCCTCATAAAAAATGTGATAGTTTATTACGGTCAAACTGGAAAAAGTCTTGAACAAAGATTAAAACAACATAAATATAGCATTAGAAGATTTTAACCATCGAACTGATTTTCATAAGGCCGAAAAATTTATATTAATCAGGTCATGGTTGAGAGAAATGCAATAGAATCAAGCTTCATAAAAAATAGTTTTGATATTAATATTAATATTGGTTTAGGGTTATAAAAATTAGACTAATTTACAATTATTAAAATTTTGGAAGAATTTGATATATTCGACAAGTTAGTCTTAAAGATTTACGTAGAATATAAGCTATATCTGACAGGTCCTTAATCACCTTACCCAAATCATCATAAAAGATTCAGGTGTTTCATGTTACAGTGAAGTGTAATTTCGCCCTAATATGTCATTTGCTAATCTTTTATTTTTATAGTACCATGCGCTTGGAAGTTCACTATTCTTTTCACAGAAGATGTTCTGCATAGTGAGATATCTTATGGATATAAGTTGTGTCGAATAGGTAAAATTAGTCAATTAGCAAAAACTCGTTTAAAATTAAGTCCTTTCTAAAATTTTCTCTTATGTTTAAAGATTTTTTTTTCGTCTGTTAATGTAAAAATTTGTACCAAAAAAAATTAGAAAACTTACCTAACCTTATTATACCAAGCGCAATTTAATTTAGCCTAATGCAACTAAATATATTTTAGATAAGCTTACAGTAATTTAATAATCAACAAACATAATGAAATATATTTTTTTTCGTTAGGTTCAGAGTGATTTTTGCGAAATTACTACATACACAAATTTTATTTTGCTTCATTCGGCAAGAATAGCATTGCTATTTAAGCCAAAATCGCACGTTTAACTATTCGGCACGACATATATATTCTAGGCTAAGCTCGGTTAGATTTAGTTATAGTTAAGTTGGGTTAAATTAACGTCAATTTATCTGTATTTAAAAACGGTCTAGAAAACTGAGAATAACGAAAAATTCATTCATAGTTAGCTTGCGTCTGGCAGTTCTGTACTTATCACTGTTCGTTAGAACGTTCATATCTCAACGCACACTGGTGACGCTAGAGGACTGGCCAGGTAGTGGTGTGTAGTGAGCCAGGCAGTGTAGTGTGTAGTGAGCCAGGCAGTGTAGTGTGTAGTGAGCCAGGCAGTGTAGTGTGTAGTGAGCCAGGCAGTGTAGTGTGTAGTGAGCCAGGCAGTGTAGTGTGTAGTGAGCCAGGCAGTGTAGTGTGTAGTGAGCCAGGTAGTAGTTTGTGATGCGACCGGAAATGCAGGTCAACTCCATCAACCACACGTAGGTAAATAAATACCGGTTAATATCAACTCCGATATAAATACATGATTACAGACAAAAATGTCGCTAGAAAACAGATAACAATATTAGGTCAAGAGAGGCAGTGTGTTATGAACGAGAAAATGGGGAAGGCAAATTACTCGACAGTGGAGAAATAGTGGCCGAAATTAACGGCTATGTTGCTTCCCAAGCTTGATAAATCGGTTCCTCCTCCTGAGGCAACATGAGAGAGAAAGAGAGAGAGAGAGAGAGAGAGAGAGAGAGAGAGAGAGAGAGAGAGAGAGAGAGAGAGAGAGAGAGAGAGAGAGGGGAGGGAGGGAAGCGGGATGGAGGAACTGCTCTGGCTTACTATGATGAGAAACGTATATCCCTCATGTTGATCTATGCCTGGCAGTAGGAGTCAAGGAACTGGAAGGGAATATCTGCCTGACATACTGTCCTGAGATACTTCTCTCTCTCTCTCTCTCTCTCTCTCTCTCTCTCTCTCTCTCTCTCTCTCTCTCTCTGGTCTGCTACTGAAAGCAAGAGTGAAAGAATTCCTATGGCTTGGTTGGTAGCGTGCTCGGCTCGCATACCAAGTGTCCGTGGTTCCCTTCCCGCCAGGGTGGAAACGTTGGTCATGTTTCTTCACAACTGCTGCCCCTGTTCACTTAGCAGTAAGTAGGTACTTAGGTGTTAGTTGACTGTTGTGGGTGGCATCCTGGGGGTGGTAGTATACCTCAGATAGTGCTGAGCTTTGAAATAAGCTGAGGTAGGATAACAGCTCTTAGCCTGTAAAATTGATCTGTGTAAAAGAAAAGAACTTGGGAAAGACGAAGGTACTGAGTACAGTGAAGGAACCCACCCCTACTTGTCTATGTACTATTAGGGAATACATAGACATCTGCCTATTTAATAAATCCAGAGAGTAAACACTAGTCTCATTTCATTCATCCTACAATCTTCTGGATATTGCTTGGATTTGGCGAAGACTTTTAGCCTTTTACTTAAAAATTCGCGCTTCGTCTCTAATCTAATCAGTAAACTGGTTTAAAACTAACAAGCATTTTAAATAAGAATTATTTTTCGTTATCTTCCATTCGAAAAGGAATACTGATCTGGTGAAGGACGACGAATTCTTTGTAGAGCAAACATGAAGTGTGACGCGCCCAGCAACTGTTTGTATCGTGTGTGTACTTACCTAATTGTACTCACCTAATTGTGGTTGCAGGGGTCGAGACTCACCTCCTGGTCCCGCCTCTTCGCTGTCCGCTACTGGGTCTCTGCTCTCCCTGCTCCATGAGCTTCATCATACCTTGTCTTAAAACTATGTATGGTTCCTGCCTCCACTATATCTTTCTCTAGACTATTCCACTTCCTGACTACTCTGTGGCTGAAGAAATGCTTCCTAACATCCCTTTGACTCATCTGAGTCTTCAGCTTCCAGTTGTGTCCATTTGTTTCCGTGTTCCCTCTCTGGAACATCCTGTCACTGTCTACCTTGTCAATTCCCCGCAGTATTTTGTATGTCGTTATCATGTCTCCTCTGACCCTTCTTTCCTCCAGTGTTGTTAGTCCTATTTCCCTCAACCTTTCTTCATAGGACAGACCCCCGAGTTGTGGCACTAACCTTGTCGCAAACCTTTGCACTTTCTCTAGTTTCTTTACGTGCTTGACCAGGTGTGGGTTCCAGACTGGTGCTGCATATTCTAGTATGGGCCTGACGTACACGGTGTACAGTGTCTTGAACGATTCCTTGTTAAGGTAACGTAACGCTAATCTTAGGTTTGCCAGTCGCCCATATGCTGCCGCAGTTATCCGGTTGATGTGTGCCTCCGGAGACGTGCTTGGCGTTATACTCACCCCAAGGTCTTTCTCCTTTGCCGAGGTTTGTGTGTGTGTGTGTGCGCGCGCGCGCGCGTGTACTCACCTATTTGTACTATCCTATTTGTAGAGGCATTGGTCAAGTCACGGCTCTTGGCCTTGCTTCTTCTCTGGTCGCTACTTGGTCCATTCTCTCCCAGATCCATGCGATTTATCATATCTCTTCTTAAAGCTATGTATGGATCCTGGCTCAACTACATCAATCTCCAGATTGTTCCACTTCTTGACAATTCTGTGATTGAAGAAATACTCCAATATGGACCTGACTTACACAGTGTACAGAGTCTTGAACGATTCCTTACACAGGTGTCAAAACGCCATTCTTATGTTTGCCAGGCGCCCATATGCTGTAGTAGTTATTTGGTGGATATGCACCTCAGAAGATGTGCTCGGAATGATACCCCAAGATCCATTTCCTTGAGTGAGGTTTGCAGCTTTGGGCCCCCTAACCTGTACTCCATCTGCAGTCTTCTTTGACCTTCCCCAATCTTCATGACTTTGCACTTGGGGTTAAACTCCAGGAGCCACTTGTTTGCCCAGGCTTGTAGCCTGTCCATATCCCTTTGAAGTACTACCTGATTTTCATCCGTTTGAATTCTTCCCATTAGCTTTATATCGTCTGCCAACAGGGACTCCTCTGAATCTATCCCTTCCGTCATGTCATTGACATATACCAGAAACAACACCGGCCCTTTGACTGTCCCTTGTGGAACCCCGCTCGTTACACGCGCCCACTCTGACACCTCGTCACATACCATCACTTGTGTGTGTATGCACGTGTGTGTGCGTGTAGGTGTACTCACCTATGTGGTTGTAGGGTTCCAGTGAGTGTTTGTGTGTGGGGGTATGTAAATGAAAAGAATGAACAGGGACACACCATGGTCCACGAGATAGCAGGCCCAGCCCTGTAATATTTTAGCCAATAGGATTCTCAAATGAACGATTTTAGAATTAGCAGTTCTGTGAGATGACTGTGTCAGTGGCGACATATATATATATATATATATATATATATATATATATATATATATATATATATATATATATATATATATACATACATACATTATACACACACACCTCAGCCCTTCTCCCTCTCTCGCTTGTTGACAATTTCGTGAGCATCAGAGAGTTGCGGTCTCCTATTACATTTGTCCTGGGCAACATATTCGTTGTCACAGGTTATCGAGCCCTCGTGCTGAACAGAGGCGGGTAATTATATTGCCAACACCCCACTGTGCCACACCTTTCATTGTTTTAACATCCTACTCCACACCTATAATAAGATTTGCAAGTTTCATTATCAGTTGAGAACTGGTGAGTTCTAATATACTGGCGGTGATCTGGCAAGGGTTTATTTGCATTGAAGTAAATATATATATATATATATATATATATATATATATATATATATATATATATATATATATTATATATATTCACAAACACTAATCTCTGGATGAAGGAGATTCGAACCTACGAACCTTAGAACAAAGTACGCAGTGCTTTTACCACCGCAACACAACTGTCCCCAAAGATTTGTTAAGTTATACCATGAATTATGGAAAGATTCTAGACTTCACCTTACGAAAGCAAATGCGATAGTAATTAAGGACAAGGTAGATTATAGGGGAAAAATAAACATGATATTAGGAGACGGGGAAACAAACGCGTCTCTTTGCCTTAATATTAATATAACAAAGGCAATCGGTAGTAGCTTTGTTTAGTTATTTATTAGAAATAAAAATCACTGTTTATTCGACGTAACTTGCAAATTGGGAATTACGCTACATACTGACAGCACAAACCTTGCGTTCAGGAAAACATACCAGCGGTGAAAATTTGAAGCCGATCAGATGAGTCATTCTAAAGTTATGGAGCAGATTCCTCCGATTCGAAGTTTTCCTTTCTTTTTAATTTTACTTTGCTGACAAATATCCCCCCAGCACAAACAACACCCCAGCACAAACAACACCCCAGCACAAACAACACCACTGACTATCCTGGCAGTAAGATGTTTTTCATATGTTACAATACTATTTATTAATTATGGTATTTTTTTTAATTGTCTTTTTAACATACATTGAAAAAAGCTTACTAAAATCCTCTTTCATTTCAATCTATCTCTATTTTTTTTTGTACTCAGTGATACAATAAATACACGTAACTAAACAACTGAACTTCTTTTTTTCTGAAATGAGGACCCATTATTATTATTATTATTATTATTTAGTGTTATTATTATTATTATTATTACTATTATTATTATTATTATTATTATTATTATCAACTTATTCATAAATTTTTACCTCTTGAGAATTACAAGTCGTATATTACATGTAATTACTGAAACTGTCTCATTTCCAATAATTCAGGAAAGTTATAGTTCCCCTTAACCCACTTCTCAGAATGCTTTTAGAATTTTCTTCTCTTAATAAAACATTAGTAAATTACCAATATAATTATTATGAAAATGATATTTTTAATAATGACACTAATAATTCTAATAAAATTAATACTAATACTAATAATTATAAATTAATATAAATTTAATAATGCAAAAAATTGCTACTATTAACAATTTTCTGCTCAAAATTCCCACTGGCATGCGAAATAATTTTTGAGAAACTTTACAAGTGAAGTATTGGTGATCTTAACAAGACCTGTGTACGGTACAGGTCTGTCGTTGTGAATTGGATTTTGGTATCCCTTGTAATGGCACAGGTGCAAATTCGTAATACACTAATACTACAACACCGCCACCACCACCACCACCACCACCTACAACAACAATATAAAAAATCCACAACCACCTACAGCAACATCACCACTGTGGCCTGAAATGAGAGTGCAACATTCATTTTGTGAACGCATAACTACTGCTTGCTTTTCCTCTATTATCAGTCTAGCTGGAAATTATGTCTCTGAAGTTGTCGGCGCCTCTGACTGCGCTGTGAAAGGCTGCCAATTTTAACAACAATCAGCCAGGGTGAGAGGCTGACCTCCAGCCGACCTGACATTATACTCATCCACTGACCTTGAGTGCAGTCTCTCAGTGTGGCTGATTACTCATGCAGGTCTCTCTTCGATGAGTTCAAGGGAACTTACCTAAGCTCTCTATCTTATAATACGCTCATGATATAGGCTTATATTGTTACTTTGCTGCTCACTCTGTAAATAATGTAGCTGTATAACCCCTGTGGTTTAGCGCTTCTATTTGATTATAATAATAATAATGTAAATAATGTAAATACTCTTACTGGTGGCTGGAATATACGCGAACTCAAGAACTACTTTTGATGTTTTCCATCGCCTTTAATATTCTGTGATCGTTCCTTTACTGGCAGTCTATCTCACTGCCAAGTACCACAGCCTTTCTATTTGTATCTGTGTTTGTAATATGTGGTCCGGATCATTTTGTTTTGCTAATCCTCTTTACACTCTGCTTGCCTTGCTTTTGTTGCTGCTACTTAACGTGGTGGATGCAGTCCATTGTGAGTGCATTGTCATGCCGAGTAGAGGGTATAACATTGTTTTAGTGCTGGTTTAGTAATGCCACCAGCCCATGTTAGGAGTTTGGTGACAGAATATTCTTTGTCCAAACTATCTCTAGAGCTCTGCTGGAATATTGCTCATTCTATTGGCAATGAATATCGTCGAAATTTATCTGCTGCACAGGCTCTTCGTGAACTAATTCACAACAAGCTAAGGCCTGACCCATCAAACATGGCACCGGGAGCTCGTGCTTGTCTCCCCTTTCCGTTTCCTTTCTCGTAATGGCAGTCACCATAGGGGCATGTGGCGATGGGTCAAATTTACCTCATGATACATACGCTTCGTTAGCACCTGAATTAATAAAGCTTACCTTTGAGCAAACGAGGAAACAGCTTTCTTCTGCTATAAGTTTTCAGATATTGTGGCCCCTTTACTTCATCTAGATGACCACAGGTCAGCTAAGTGAAGAGTCGCTTCAGAAAATAAAACAACTGTTGTGCGCACTTCCGTATTGCTATCACGATATCATTCGAATCCATTCTTCTTACATGTGGATGCCTGTGATAATGGAGTTGGCAAAGTCCTTTAAGCATCTGGAGAGACAGTTCTCCATCCTGTCGCTTAATTGTCGGCAAAGCCATATCAGTAAGCCTACTCACCCATAGAGAAAGACGCCCTAGCTCTGGTAATGACACTGGAACACTCTGATTAATACATTTCTTCCTCTCCGGATGTGCTTCAGATTTTCATTCGTCATAACCCACTGACCTTCCTGAAGTTCATGAGGAATAAGAACACTCGTTTAATGCGCTGGAAATTAGGATTTCAGCAACACCATCCAGAACATCTCAGGAAAGGTCACTGCAGTGGTAGACTCGCTCTCCAGGGTTTGGTAGCTTGTTAGCATATGTTACTATTTGTATATTATTGTACTAATGAATAAAATTAGAGAGATGGGTAGGTCTGATGATTTTATCATACCATATATATACAGCATAGTGTTTTAGTACAGGGAAACATTTTTAATGTCGGCAAGAATCTTGAACCAATGTTAGTCCTACTGTCTGTTGTCTCTTCCCATGGTAATGACATAGCTTAAAGAAATCCAATTTTTTATAAAAAGTATATCTATTTTGGTCTAAGTAATGCCAGCTGGGAAGGGAGGATGAACGAAATGGCTGTCCTATTAGATAGTGTTCTTTATTCGTGTCATGGTGGCATACTAACCGTCTCAGGAATGCTATTTAATGTGAGATGTAACTGTGCTCTGGGAGAGGGTGTGACATAAGTTGCTTTTATTTGGTGTGTGCATCAAACAACTACTAATTGCAATTACCCTACAATCGGCCAAGCTGTCAGTTATGGCTGTGCAGTTGATGGGACAACCAACTTTACTGGGAATAGCAACCAGTTTTAATATCAGCCAATCAGAGTGAGGGCTTGACCCCAACTGACTTATTATACTTCCTCTCTGACCTAGAGAACAGTCTTTCAATAGGCGGCTGATTACACATACTGGTCTCTCTTGTATGAGATTGTGAGCCAATAGTAGTGAGCGACCTCACCTAAGCTCTCTGTTGTATTGTAATACGAGCATGATATTGGCTAATATTGCTGCTCTGTTGCACACTCTAAATACTGTAAATACTATTGGTGAATATATACGGAAACTCAAAAACTACTTTTGGTCCTTGTCTTCGCCTTTAATATACTGGCGGTCTATCTTATGGCCAGTTACCACAAGCCTTCTATTTATACCTATTTGTACCTTTAAGTTTTTCCAATTATTTTTAAAAGTGTTTCTAAATCTGAATGCACCATTTGCAACGACATACCGTTGCAAGTCTTGTTTCTCTATTCTAATTTCTATAAAAATGAGAGCAGATATCGTCTCGATGTCACAAAAAAATACGTTGTGCTCTATCTATAACCAGTTACCTCGCCAAGACTTGATTTGTTAGGAACTCGAAAACAATGTCCGTTGCCCCATCGAACTGAGGCAGTGGTCAAGTATTACTGAGTTTCACTTTTTTGGCTCTTTAAAAGTTTTCCCTTTTTCAAGAATAAAGGATAGCTGAATCATTAGTTATACCAACACTCTTGTATGGGTGTGAGACATGGGTTGTGAATGTTGCAACAAGGAGAAGGCTGGAGGCAGTGGAGATGTCATGTCTGAGGGCAAGGTGTGGTGTGAATATAATGCAGACAATCCGTAGTTTGGAAATTAGGAGGAGGTGCGGGATTACCAAAACTATTATCCAGAGGGCTGAGGAGGGGTTGTTGAGGTGGTTCGGACATGTAGAGAGGACGAAACAAAATAAAATGACTTCGAGAGTGAATAAATCTGAAGTGGAGAGAAGGCGGGGTAGGGGTCGGCCTAGGAAATGTTGGAGGGAGGGGGTAAAGGAGGTTTTGTGTGCCAGGGGCTTGGACTTCCAGCAAGCGTGCGTGAGCATGTTAGATAGGAGCGAATGGAGACAAATGGTTTTTAGGACTTGACGTGCTGTTGGAGTGCAAGCAAGGTAACATTTATGAAGGGATTCAGGGAAACCGGCAGGCCGGACTTGATTCCTGGAGATGGGAAGTACAGTGCCGGCACTCTGAAGGAGGGGTGTTAATGTTGCAGTTTTGTAGCTGTAGTGTAAGCACGCCTCTGGCAAGACAGTGATGGAGTGAATGATGAAAGTTTTTCTTTGTCGGGCCACGCTGCCTTGGTGGGAAACGGGCTATGTGTTAATAAAAAAAAAACATTTTTACAGTGTACATTTTCTTAAAATTTCGTATCTGACAAAATTCTGAGATTCGTGTCTGATGTCAATGACTTTTTGGTGTTGTAAACGAGTCAGTTATTGAAATAAATATCTTTGTTTCAGCCTTTTAAAAGGCTATAGGTTTCAAAATTTAGCAAGATAGATATGAGTTGTAGAAATACTAGTCAAAAAAGGTAATGATTAAAATAAGGAGTGGAATGGGGAACTGGGTACATGTAAGAAAACCTGCACTAGACGAATCCAGCGCAATCCTCCACTTCTACTTCCCATCGCTGCACTTACACAACCTAACCCATCATCCCTTTTTCCTCCCACACCCTCTGCTCCAGCGTAGTTCCTCTCTATTCCCTCATTTTCACTGCTGCAGTATTAAATAAAAAAAAAAAAACCAGCTCTATCTCTGCTAAGCGCTCTAACCAACTCATCCCTTCCACCCAACACAACACAACAGTCCACGCACTCTCCCTCCTCACCTCCACCCTGCTGCCCAAACCCCTGCTCGACATGTTGACAGGTTTCCGTACGCTCCTGATACCCCTACCCGCTTAGCTGTAAAATTAGGTACTTGTATGAAATCAAAGAAATCCTTAGGTTTCTCCACTCAACCCTGCAATCCTCCATCCTACTCCCATAGCCTTGCTTAGCACTTTCCCCTTTCTCCTCCATCCTGTTGCCCTAGCTCTGTTAAGCTCTCTCTGCCTTTCCCTTGCCTGCCAGCGCCAGTCTTCCCCTGCATTACATATTCAGTCGGCCGTTCCCGGTGCGGCTGGTACAACAACGGGCCACAAATCTACCAAAGCCTGATTTCCCCCGCGGGTCATAAGCCGGACGGGGGCACACGGGTGTTGCTGCAGGGCTCACCTGAGTTGTTCCTCACAAAGTGCCAAGGAGATTTAAGGGATAGAGAAGGGAGTAGGGAATTGGGAAGGGAGAAAGGAGGTTGATAAGAAGGGAAAGGATATCAAGAGGGGAAGAAGGAGACAGGGCAAAGGCAGGTAGAAATATTTATAAATAAATGTTTTCCCCGAGGTACGGGTTTACTGGGGTGTGGAAGTCATTATGTGAGTGAGGGCACTGTCATAAAAATATATTTCAGCACAAATAATTGATAGGTCAATGGCGATATCATTCCTCTGCTTCACTCATGACTCCCTCTACAAGTTATTGTTACCTCATTACTTCCAGTCATGAATAATTAGACACATGTGCAACACCTGGGTATCTTTATTGAGGAAACGTTTATCCACAGTGTCTTCATCAGTCCATACAAAGAAGAATGGTGAAGATCAGGAGTAGTTTGAGGTAATCAGTCCCTTAGCCTTAAGTCGATGTAATGAGTCCATGTGTTCTTTTCAAGATTGATGGACTGATTACATTGACTTAAGGCTGAGGGACTGATTATCTCACATTCCTTCTGTTCTTCACCATTCTTCTTTGTATGGACTAATGAAGCCATCGTGTGGCGAAACGTTTCCTCAATGAAAATACCCAAGTGTTGCACATGTGTCTAATTTATTAACTTGTCGGTTCTCTGAACCATTTATCTACGTTCCTGTCATGAACACTTTTGTAAAATACTGCGATTCCTAGTTACATTATCCTTATAAATACAAATTGTATTAGTTCTATATTCTTGTATTCTACAATATCCAGAGATGTCATTTTACTCTTAGAATTAGTAAGTTTATATATATATAGGCTCCATACATCATTTTAAACTGTTATAATGGTTTAATATTTTAAAGTGCGTAGAATTTAGCCATGGATAACACATTAAAGTCAAACAATATGACTTATTTCCGTCGGGGTTACTAATTTGCTTCACCAACCTACCATATACACAGCTCACAAAAATGAAACCTGACCTCTGACGCTTCTTCTATTTCTTCCTTTCTTACCATAAACATATATATATATTTCGTCTAATTCCACCTCAGTGAAATGGTGTACGGATTCAAGTTTTCCTACAGAATCTTATAAAGTCATCTTTTTGACTTGAAGTTGTATTTCCTCTGTAATCTGTAGTAATGCTCCAAAACTGTTTTCTACGTTTTTCAAAGATTTTCCTGCGGTTCATCATCACTTAATTCCCTGGATACTATTTTTGTCTTTCTTTCTAACATTAACATCATTCATAAGTCCTCTTCAAAAACAATTAGTGATGTTTATAAAGCTCAGACGGAGTGGAAGGAAACTAAATAAGAAAATAAAGATGACACAGGAAAAGAAAGAAACTTTTAAGAAGGATTAGAAAATAGGGCATGGAGAAGGAAGAGAAAGAGAGAGATGAGAAACAGGACACGAAAGCTCGGGTTTTCCTCCTCATTGTCCTAATGCCTCATCTTCTACCCTTGAAGTGATACCTTTAGGAACCTGCCTGATTGTTATTTTGGTTGTTTTGTTAATAACCTGAGAATGTCTCATCAGATTTAGCAAAAAATAAATTGATTTGGCAACACCAACAACGGTGATTCAAAAGTATTATTTATAACTGAAAACAATAATGGTCACTGCAGAGTACTGTTGACATTTATGTTGTGAAATCTCTGGATTGTTTCTGGTTCATATGTGTGTGGGGAAGCTACCTTTATTTCTCTCTTTCGTATCTCTTACTACAGTAAAACTGGTACATGATATATATTTCCTTCAAGACACTTCGTAGATTCTCTCAATGAACCATCGATCACATAGCTGATGTATTTGGATGACGTAGCTGATATTTGGATGACGTAGCTGATGTTTGGACGACGTAGCTGATGTTTGGATGACGTAGCTGATATTTGGATGACGTAGCTGATGTTTGGATGACGTAGCTGATATTTGGATGACGTAGAAGATATTTGGATGACGTAGAAGATATTTGGATGACGTAGCTGATATTTGGATGACGTAGCTGATATTTGGATGACGTAGCTGATATTTGGATGACGTAGCTGATATTTGGATGACGTAGCTGATATTTGGATGACGTAGCTGATATTTGGATGACGTAGCTGATATTTGGATGACGTAGCTGATATTTGGATGACGTAGCTGATACGTGGATAGAATCCTCGAAATATAGTGGCAAATGTTAAAGCACTGTACACTTGAAATAAAATGGTAACTGATCCAGCAGTTTACACGTGGATTTCCCAGCATAACATTCACACCCATACAATGAAGCTTTGAGGAAGAATCACTCCAGATGAACGCCAGTTAAACTCAGGTAAACTACAGTTCTTCTCAACGTAAACTTCAGGTAAACGCTTGGCCATCTAAAGATATACTTCATGCAAGCTTCAAATGATATGATAGACTGTAAGTAAACTCGCTCTCTGCAACAGGTGAATGAGAGGTAAACTCAACGCGAAAGCTAGGTTAACTGCAGCTAAATTCCAGGTGAAGGAAACCTAAACCTAACGTGAACAATTGGTAAACTTTTAATGAAACGTCAGGTGAATTACACTTGTACTTCAGTTTAGTTCAAGGTGAACGCTTCCTAAACCCAAAGAGAATATTATTAAAGGCCAGAAAAAAAACTTAACTTCAATGTAAACATAAGTTAACTTCAATGTAAACACAAGCTAACTTCAATGTGAACACAAGCTAACTTCAATGTGAACACAAGCTAACTTCAATGTGAACACAAGCTAACTTCAATGTGAACACAAGCTAACTTTAATGTAAACACAAGCTAACTTTAATGTAAACACAAGCAAACTTTAATGTAAACACAAGCTAACTTTAATGTAAACACAAGCTAACTTTAATGTGAACACAATCTAACTTTAATGTGAACACAAGCTAACTTTAATGTGAACACAAGCTAACTTTAATGTAAACACAAGCTAACTTTAATGTAAACACAAGCTAACTTTAATGTAAACACAAGCTAACTTTAATGTAAACACAAGCTAACTTTAATGTAAACACAAGCTAACTTTAATGTAAACACAAGCTAACTTTAATGTAAACACAATCTAACTTTAATGTAAACACAATCTAACTTCAATGTAAACACAAGCTAACTTCAATGTAAACACAAGCTAACTTCAATGTGAACACAAGCTAACTTCAATGTGAACACAAGCTAACTTCAATGTAAACACAAGCTAACTTCAATGTAAACACAAGCTAACTTCAATGTAAACACAAGCTAACTTCAATGTGAACACAAGCTAACTTCAATGTGAACACAAACAAACTTCAGTGTGTAAATGAAGGGTTCAGAGAACCGACAAGTTGATAAATTAGACACATATGCAACACGTGGGTATCTTTATTGAGGAAACGTTTCGCCACACTCCTCCTGAACTTCACGATTCTCCTTTGTATTGGACTGATGAAGCCACTGTGTGGCGAAACGTTTCCTCAAAGATACCCAAATGTTGCATATGTGTCTAATTTATCAAATTCAATGTAAACACAAGCTAACTTCAATGTAAACACAAGTTAACTTAAATGTGAACACAAGTTAACTTAAATGTGAACACAAGTTAACTTAAATGTGAACACAAGTTAACTTCAATGTGAACACAAGTTAACTTCAATGTGAACACAAGTTAACTTCAATGTGAACACAAGCTAACTTCAATGTAAACACAAGCTAACTTCAATGTGAACACAAGCTAACTTCAATGTGAACACAAGCTAACTTCAATGTGAACACAAGCTAACTTCAATGTGAACACAAGCTAACTTCAATGTGAACACAAGCTAACTTCAATGTGAACACAAGCTAACTTCAATGTGAACACAAGCTAACTTCAATGTGAACACAAGCTAACTTCAATGTGAACACAAGCTAACTTCAATGTGAACACAAGCTAACTTCAATGTGAACACAAGCTAACTTCAATGTGACACAAGCTAACTTCAATGTGAACACAAGCTAACTTCAATGTGAACACAAGCTAATTCAATGTGAACACAAGCTAACTTCAATGTGAACACAAGCTAACTTCAATGTGAACACAAGCTAACTTCAATGTGAACACAAGCTAACTTCAATGTGAACACAAGCTAACTTCAATGTGAACACAAGCTAACTTCAATGTGAACACAAGCTAACTTCAATGTGAACACAAGCTAACTTCAATGTGAACACAAGCTAACTTCAATGTGAACACAAGCTAACTTCAATGTGAACACAAGCTAAATTGAAGCTAAACGAGGACAAGCTCAATTGTATGTGAACACAAGGTAAATTCTATGTGAACACAAAGTAAATTCTATGTGAACACAAGGTAAATTCTATGTGAACACAAGGTAAATTCTATGTGAACACAAGGTAAATTCTATGTGAACACAAGGTAAATTCTATGTGAACACAAGCTAAATTCTATGTGAACACAAGGTAACTTCTATGTGAACACAAGGTAAATTCTATGTGAACACAAGGTAAATTCTATGTGAACACAAGGTAAATTCTATGTGAACACAAGGTAAATTCTATGTGAACACAAGGTAAATTCTATGTGAACACAAGGTAAATTCTATGTGAACACAAGGTAAATTCTATGTGAA
>WNWK01005328.1:120000-122788 GCA_009830355.1 Cherax destructor
ACATAGAATTTACCTTGTGTTCACATAGAATTTACTTGTTCACATAGAATTTACCTTGTGTTCACATAGAATTTACCTTGTGTTCACATAGAATTTACCTTGTGTTCACATAGAATTTACCTTGTGTTCACATAGAATTTACCTTGTGTTCACATAGAATTTACCTTGTGTTCACATAGAATTTACCTTGTGTTCACATAGAATTTACCTTGTGTTCACATAGAATTTACCTTGTGTTCACATAGAATTTACCTTGTGTTCACATAGAATTACTTGTGTTCACATTAGATTACTTGTGTTCACATACATTGAGTTGCTGTTTACATTAATTAGCTTGTGTTCACATTGAAGTTAGCTTGTGTTCACATTGAAGTTAGCTTGTGTTCACATTGAGTTACTTGTGTTCACATTGAAGTTAGCTTGTGTTTACATTGAAGTTAGCTTGTGTTCACATTGAAGTTAGCTTGTGTTCACATTGAAGTTAGCTTGTGTTCACATTGAGTTAGCTTGTGTTCACATTGAAGTTAGCTTGTGTTCACATTGAAGTTAGCTTGTGTTCACATTGAAGTTAGCTTGTGTTCACATTGAAGTTAGCTTGTGTTCACATTGAAGTTAGCTTGTGTTCACATTGAAGTTAGCTTGTGTTCACATTGAAGTTAGCTTGTGTTCACATTGAAGTTAGCTTGTGTTCACATTGAAGTTAGCTTGTGTTCACATTGAAGTTAGCTTGTGTTCACATTGAAGTTAGTTGTGTTACATTGAAGTTAGCTTGTGTTCACATTGAAATTAGCTTGTGTTCACATTGAAGTTAGCTTGTGTTACATTGAAGTTAGCTTGTGTTCACATTGAAGTTAGCTTGTGTTCACATTGAAGTTAGCTTGTGTTCACATTGAAGTTAGCTTGTGTTCACATTGAAGTTAGCTTGTGTTCACATTGAAGTTAGCTTGTGTTCACATTGAAGTTAGCTTGTGTTCACATTGAAGTTAGCTTGTGTTCACATTGAAGTTAGCTTGTGTTCACATTGAAGTTAGCTTGTGTTCACATTGAAGTTAGCTTGTGTTCACATTGAAGTTAGCTTGTGTTCACATTGAAGTTAGCTTGTGTTCACATTGAAGTTAGCTTGTGTTCACATTGAAGTTAGCTTGTGTTCACATTGAAGTTAGCTTGTGTTCACATTGAAGTTAGCTTGTGTTCACATTGAAGTTAGCTTACATTGAAGTTAGCTTGTGTTCACTTGAAGTTAGCTTGTGTTCACATTGAAGTTAGCTTGTGTTCACATTGAAGTTAACTTGTGTTCACATTGAAGTTAACTTGTGTTCACATTGAGTAACTTGCATGAATGTAATCACATATGAACATTTGGGTATCTTGGAAACGTTTCGCCACACGTGGCTTCATCAGTCCAATACAAAGGAGAATCGTGAAGTTCAGGAGGAGGTGGCGAAACGTTTCCTCAATAAAGTACCCACGTGTTCATATGTGTCTAATTTATCAACTTGTCGGTTCTCTGAACCCTTCATTTACAACTGAAGTTTGTTTGTGTTCACATTGAAGTTAGCTTGTGTTCACATTGAAGTTAGCTTGTGTTCACATTGAAGTTAGCTTGTGTTTACATTGAAGTTAGCTTGTGTTTACATTGAAGTTAGCTTGTGTTTACATTGAGTTAGCTGTGTTCACATTGAAGTTAGCTTGTGTTCACATTGAAGTTACTTGTGTTTACATTGAAGTTAGCTTGTGTTTACATTAAGTTAGCTTGTGTTTACATTAAAGTTAGATTGTGTTACATTAAAGTTAGCTTGTGTTTACATTAAAGTTAGCTTGTGTTCACATTAAAGTTAGCTTGTGTTCACATTAAAGTTAGATTGTGTTTACATTAAAGTTAGCTTGTGTTTACATTAAAGTTAGCTTGCGTTTACATTGAAGTTAGCTTGTGTTCACATTGAAGTTAGCTTGTGTTCACATTGAAGTTAGCTTGTGTTCACATTGAAGTTAGCTTGTGTTCACATTGAAGTTAGCTTATGTTTACATTGAAGTTAAGTTTTTTTTCTGGCCTTTAATAATATTCTCTTTGGGTTTAGGAAGCGTTCACCTTGAACTAAACTGAAGTACAAGTGTAATTCACCTGACGTTTCATTAAAAGTTTACCAATTGTTCACGTTAGGTTTAGGTTTCCTTCACCTGGAATTTAGCTGCAGTTAACCTAGCTTTCGCGTTGAGTTTACCTCTCATTCACCTGTTGCAGAGCGAGTTTACTCTACAGTCTATCATATCATTTGAAGCTTGCATGAAGTATATCTTTAGATGGCAAGCGTTTACCTGAAGTTTACGTTGAGAAGAACTGTAGTTTACCTGAGTTTAACTGGCGTTCATCTGGAGTGATTCTTCCTCAAAGCTTCATTGTATGGGTGTGAATGTTATGCTGGGAAATCCACGTAAACTGCTGGATCAGTTACCATTTTATTTCATGTACAGTGCTTTAACATTTGCCACTATATTTCGAGAATTCTATCCACGTATCAGCTACGTCATCCAAATATCAGCTACGTCATCCAAATATCAGCTACGTCATCCAAATATCAGCTACGTCATCCAAATATCACTACGTCATCCAAATATCAGCTACGTCATCCAAATATCGTCTACGTCATCCAAATATCAGCTACGTCATCCAAATATCAGCTACGTCATCCAAACATCAGCTACGTCATCCAAATATCAGCTACGTCATCCAAACATCAGCTACGTCGTCCAAACATCCCCGCATCCAAATATCAGCTAAGTCATCCAA